>DWLS01003746.1:0-15190 GCA_018246255.1 Pachliopta kotzebuea | reverse complement strand
ATTAATATTAAACACTAATTATTAAAATTATCTAGATCAAGTCATATATATTGTTTAAAAGTCATCCATTGAAAGGGTCTTCGAATGTGTACTAATAGAATGCTATTTTTGTAAAATCGATCTAGTATTTAAATAAACACTCGTACTCCATATTACATTAACATGTATAAATATAAACTTTTTAGTTATGTGTTAAAAATTAATATTTACATTAAACTTGTTTGCAAGTTGGTTAACTAATATTGTGTTTACTTTAGACCGCTTGGTTACGCCAGCGCATATTTTGTCTGAAAAGTCTGTAAACATAGTCCTAAATAAGCAAACCAAGACAAACATTAAGTGAGCTCCAAGTCAAGTGTTACAGATTAACAAAATATTAATAAAATAAAGGATACCGTCATGACATAAGTTACTAATGCAGTAATTTATTTATTTATTTTGACTAGCCAACAATTGTTTACGCTTAAATGAAATCTATAACATACACTGGATATATACAATTATATGACGGTAACAATCTCTTACAGGCTAGTTCCACATGCAATAAATATTTTAAGTACATACTCACTGGACCTTTAACTTCTATTAAGTATCGTTTATACGCATATGAAAAACATGCCTAGTATTTCGTCACTCGCACATACCAGTGACGAAATACTAGGCGAGTATATTTATAATTGCAGTTATATGTATAATTATATGTATAACAGCAATTATAAATATAAAATATAATATAATATATAATAAATATACTATTATTTTATTATATTCATATTAAAAGTAATAAACCATGAGGAGTTTCCACTCTCTTGAATATCAATAGCGATTTACATTGAAATTGTCGATTCCATTGTGATAAGTCTGAGATGCCTTTTAAAAAACTTTCTCCTCCTCTTCCTCTAACACAATATTGTTTGTTATTAAAACTGTACAATTTTTTCATTACTAAACAGTTTATTTTTTTTTATTAAAACAAATTTATTTTTATTCTTACAGCATTTCTTTGTTCCAACTTCACACCTTACCATCAACTTTCCTCAGAGTCACTTAACGCTGTTAAAATGAGGCCAAGTATTAACCTACTGTAGATAAATAAAATAAAAGCGATATAGAAAAATTTAATAATAAATTATAAATATAGTAATAATAAATATATAGTATTAATAGTTTTAAAGTATATCCATTTTTCATATGTTCATATAGGGAATATATCAACAGAGCCATTGCGAATTTAATGTATGATAAAATTATAATTATTCAATAACCTCGGTATAAATATTAAATTTTAACGACAACCAAAAACCGTAAAGTGATTCAAATTAATTTAAACGTATACAAAATTAATCAATTTCGGACAGACTCCGGCCATGATGTTTGTGTTAAAACGTTATATTTGCCCGACTCAGTGACCGGGGGGTAATTCATATTTACGGACCGCTTTGAACCTTTGTCGCTTTCATAAAACTGTACCCTGATACTTGTCCGTATGTCGACATCATAATAGTTTAAAATTTATAAAGCTCTTTTAGGAGACAGTATTTAAATGCGAAATGTGGCAGAGGGATGCGGAAACAACAAAAGATGTAACTTAACACTCCTATTGTTTCGACTTACTGAAACTATTGTTAGATCTTCCTGTTTGTTCAGTTTACGAAAGCCTTCCTTTGTAGACTTTATTGTCTCTATAGTAAAATCAAATAAAGTCCACATATATTATAAGTAATTGTGTACGAACACTATTATAATCACTACAATATTATTAAAGTATTGGACAAAACTTAATTCTGAGACACAGCAACAAATGTTTAAGAATACCTTTTTGACATTACATTTTAGAAGTTTTATTATTATTTACATTATAAATATTTTTAGTGATAATAATCATGTTACAGGTTGGAATTTAGTAAATACGATAATAAATAAAAACCAACGTGTCTATTTCTGAAGATTACCAGAACTTTGAACCTTTTCCTTAGCAAAAACTAAGGTCTTTATATAATCCAATGAAAACAGAAAAAGAATATTAAATATAATTTATAAAAAATCTAAAAACAATCTTTTTTCAAAGACGTTGGACGAGTGGTCATTCGACGTGTTTGCTCTTCATGAGGCGTCTGCGGGTGCACCAGTGAAGTACCTCGGATACGAGCTGCTTAACAGATACGGAATGATCCACAAATTCAAGGTAACATACATGACTAAACATTTATATAACATACCAAATATTTTATACATTTTATACACATATAGTATGATCAATCTACCATAATGATTTGTTTCTAATACCTAAGCAAATACAAACTTAACAGCTGTCTAATTTTAAAAATGAGTGAAGACGGAAGTCGCCGCTTATTTTTAAAATATTACAGACAAGAGATAGAGGAAAACATAAAAATAAATAAATAGGAATAATATAGTTAAAAGAAAAATAAAAATGTGATCAAAATGAAATATGTATGAGTAAATTAAACAAATTGTAAAAACTATGTATGATGAATTGAAGTGAAAATTCATAAAGGGAAGTTGGTGTAAAACAAAACTGATAGATGTAAAATAGAAAATGAGATATTGTAAAGCGGGAACTGAAGTCTGAGAGGAGATGCATATAAGAAAAACGGAAATGTAAAGAGAACATGATATGTTAGAAAAGGTTTGAAAGATGTTAATGAGAAAGTGAAGATATAAAAGGAAAACAAATCCCAGCCCACATAACCGTGGGGAATGATTAATAATAAAAAAATTAAGTACAAATAATAGCTCTTTGTCATCTGGTAATTAATAAAACATTCTACTCTAGGTCATGTTTATATAACTTTGGAATGAGTTGTTCTTTATTACGTAGTGTAGTTATTGTTAAGTATCATATCATCATCATACAGAAATACCAGCAAAGAGCTATTATGTTTCATTCGGTGATTAATCATAATTTGAAATCCTATTACTAACAGATAAGGGTATTGAATGACATGTATCAGGAATTCGCGCTCTAATATTCATGAATGTTATCGCATCAGGTTCTCCAAATGTAATCAAATGTATCGATACAAATGTTCATGAACCATTATTCTACCGCGGATGGTATAATTTATCGAATTTCGGTATTATTTGTCTGTTCATTTTCATATATCAACGGCTGTTTTTATAATTATTATATGTAATTAAAATGAAAGTGTTTATTATTATCGTTAAGAAGTATTTATGTCTAATGTTGTAGGTAGATCTTTTCCTCCAGGAATATTTGCTTCTATTAACAGTCACAGGAAAACTACTCTTTTTCTTTAAATTATTTCTTCTTCAGTCACCTTTTACAATACACTGGGAGTAAAATCGCGATAAGGATATTCAACCCGTAAAGGAGATCGCCAAAAATAAAGCTTTTACAATCCGTAATCTAATTCTCTAAAATCTTGTTTCTTATAGTCTTCGAGCTACTAAATCGATTTTATTCTACTCAATCAAATTCCAATACACAAGATCAAAATCATCTTTATGTACCTATCAACAGATGAACAATATTGAACTAATAACCTTTTAAAAGTTTTAAGATCAATAATAATATTATTTCAAAGCACTCTTAATCTACACAAAAAAATGGTATACCTCATTTTGTCACCAGTATTTTGAAATAAAAAAAAATATTGTTATATCTTTGTGGTGTATCCTTGCATTAAAATTCCTGGCATACAAATACATATTGTTGGATGTAATAATACGGGTAATAAGAGGTTCAGAAAAAAGGCAATCGAAGAGGACAAATCTACGCTCATGATTTGATGAAAGCATAAGTTCTTTGTTTTAAGCAGCCGTGTCATAAAATGCCATGGATGCCAAAAGCCATCTAAAGAAGAAAACGTATAGAGAGCGAAATTAAAGAGCAAAAGGACTTTCATTAATCTTCGTATTCATTTCCATGCGCTTGCAAAAGAAGTTTCAATAAATCACATTTCGAAAGAGTTTCAACCAAAATACATTTCTATAGAGTTAATGGAATACTAATGTATGCAAAATTTATTCATTTCTATGTTTCGTTTGTATAATTTTTACAGAACTTTATGATGCATTGGTATTTGAATAGTACATATTAAATGAAAAAGTAAAACTGTATAGAATAGAATGAAATATTTAATCTGTTAAACAGGCTTTGTCCCCTTTCTTTCTGAGAAAAGATCCTGGACTGTCAATAGTGTATATTTCCAGAGAACTGTTTATGTAAATTAAGTAAACTATGACTTAGTAAATTAAAAAACATTGATTATTTGGATTAAAGCAGACTTTGCAGTAAATTTCTCATTCTAAAGCTCGCATGAGTGTTTATATATGTAAATGTATTATTGCTGCTCGCGAGGATAGATTGCAAATGAAATTATGAACAGATTCTATAAAATGTTTCCCTGAAGGTGAGATTTGTAGATTAAAGCTCAGATATCGTTTTAATTAAAATTACTTGAAAGAACAAGTATTGATTAAAACAAACGTAGCTCTTTTAAGAAAACTGAACATGTTATGATTTTAATGCCTATCTATATGTATTTCTGGCTTTTAAATCATTATATTGTCTTTTACATAAAGTATTTTAAGGTAGATAACAGCTTTGTTAATCATTATCGACTTAAAGTACATGAATTTCATTACATATATAGATTCATCATTCAAACATTTCTTCATTCATCTGGTTTTCAACGAAATTCTGCTTCTAACGTCAACACTCCTGAAACAGATTTTTTATTTTTGTATGTTAACCTTTAACTTGTACACTAATCCGCATTGGGCTAGCGTGGTGGGAGATAGCCCAAATACTCGACTCTTGAGGAAGGCTTATGTCAAGAAGTGGCTGATCATGATGAATCTTTAATGAGAGAAACAGGCACAGTAAAATTTACAACTATCAGAGGATTTTTATTTTAAACTCTCCGTTATCTGTATTTATCAATATTTCAGGTGCAGTCATCGATATTGGAAAATTTCCTCAGTCGAATAGAAGAGGGTTACTGCAAGTTTCACAACCCTTACCACAATAACCTGCACGCTGCAGACGTTGCACAAACCGTACACTACATGCTCTGCCAGACAGGACTCATGGTACGCAACTTTTCTCTCATTAGAATATCTCAAGCAACACTAGACCCTCGGACGTACTGTAAAAGGAGGCCAAGAAGTAATGACTTCAGAAATAAGGCAAAAGCTTAATATATAATTTTATCCTACATTCAGCATTCTCCGTATGCCAATCGTGGTAAAAATACCGAAATATAATTTATCCAGGTTAAGGTACTATTTTATTCAAAAAGCACTATAGACACTTTCAAATCTAATTAAGTATTTATCTAATTATGTCTCTCTGTGATATCTCAAAGCTATAAATCAATAAAGGAATCCTATAATCTTTAGTTCATTTACAGCTCAGTAGGAGCTATAATTTTGTACAGTCTACAGTCAATATTCACTTAAGTTAAGAAACTTTCAAAGTTCAAGATAAATTTCGGCAATCTGCCAAAGGCAACATTACGTAGCTTGTCATCGACAATTTCGCTTTATTTTATGAAGATTATTCAAAAACATTTGTCCCATATAATATCGCGCTGTACTTAATGTTGACTCTGTTTATTATTCATCGCTGGTGTCTTTGGTCTATTGAAGGCTTTCCGCCACTCCTATTTTTATTGCAGCTATATTTTCATTTCATTGAGCACATGAATAGAATACTTAGTAACCCAGCGTAATAAATGCAACATGTACAAGATACATTTGAATTTAATGTTTGAAAAATCATATTGCACGGATGTGAAATAAGTTTTTAAATATTACTTACTAATAAAGACAAAAAGTAACAGATACTGTTGGGTAGGTCTCTGGCCACACAGACATAAAGTACAGTACCAACGCATTTCTAATTGCAACCGACAAACGGTACTGTACCAACCTTACTGTATTCCGGTTTGAAGGGCGTTGTATGCTAGTGAAATTACTGGGATAACGAGACAACATATTGTCTTAAGGCGAGGTGTATACCACCTTAACCAACGCGATATTGTTATGAGCAAGTGTATCACTTAGAATCAGAGGAAGGACTACTCATCGCCCTGTCGAATAAAAAAAATTCCTAATTAAAATATGAGCGATTTTTATTTTTAATTGAAAATTTATTCATTGATCTTAAAAACTTATTAAATAATGTGACTGTCCCTAATCACATAGTGGATTATTTCGTTCAGAATCCCGTGCGCAATTAATTTAATTACTTACAAACTTAAATTGCTTACATACTTATGTATAACTTCATATAACTTTTCGTCTACCAGAACTGGTTATCAGACCTGGAGATATTCGCGACGCTGGTGGCTGCCATCGTCCACGACTTCGAGCACACCGGCACCACAAACAACTTCCACGTCATGTCTGGTTCAGACACGGCGCTCCTTTACAACGACCGTGCCGTTTTGGAAAATCACCACATCAGCGCCGCTTTTAGGTAACTTAGATAATACTAGCAAAACCTGCATACACATCGATAACTGCATCGTTATCTAAAAAAAGTTTATTTACATTAAATTTTCTTTATAAGGATATTAAATTGAGAGTAATTTATATCTTCGAAACATCTTAACTTGTATTTATTCCACTTATGAAAAGTAAAAGCTTTTTGTATATACAAAAATCTCAAAACTAAACAAAACCACAGAAGACGATCTCAATGAAAGACAGTGAATGAAAAGAGTGAAAATCTGAATAGCATTTATAAATTTTCCCGAACAAAGAAATGCGATACGAGAACTGAGAACTCGTTATAATTCTATATAATTTCCCCCGGGAGCGAACTTCCCATATTTTTCACACGTTCCTTACACACCATCCGAATGTAGGCCCTAACGTTATACGCGCCTTTGATAAAAAAAAGTTTTTCACTATACGGATGGTAAACGGTCGTTTATTTTTATTTCCACTTCTATAGTAATCATAACTGAAATACTTAATAGCAATTCTTACTTCTGCGTATTCTAACATACATGTAAATAAATCCTCGCATTAATCTTTGGCTTACAGTTTTACTAATGTTACTGTATTTTAATACTATTCAAAAAGTTCAAAGATATTAGCTACTAGAACTACTATATTAGACTTATTTTTTATCAAATTTTTGAGTACAGGATGCAGTGGATATCATCTTAACTAGTGTCAAATTATTATGGACACAAGCTCTTACCATCAAATGAACGTCTTTCTCCCCTCATCGATAATTTGAATCAAATAAAATTATGAGAATTATTTCATTCATCTATTTAATGTATGAATCTATAAACGAAAGTTAAGTTAATAAATTTGTATCCATCGAATAAACTTACTTATTTAAGTACTGGATTAGGAATTATTTTAAAATGACCAGAGAGAAACTATTCATTATACGAGAACTGTATTATGTATCTTTTAAATAGTATTTTATGACTAATTACATTATGTGAATTACGTTATTAGATTTCTATTTTAAACTAATTATAACTAGAAGAAAAAAACAAACGAATAAAAAATTAAAAAGATAAACACTTCTTCTTCTTCTTAGGGTAACATCTTCTTCCGAAGGTCGGCGATCATTACGGCAATAAAAAAACACTTTTAGATTATTAAATTCCTACACTTCAGAAACAATCATCTTTTGTATCAAACCTAGATTATAAGTGAAGTAGTAATATTACTGAAGACGCGTATAAATTATTAAAAATTAATCTAAATACAACTTTGAACGCAGAGAAAATATTCTGTCTATATATCTATATATTCTCATTAATGAATGATGATAATTTCAATGATTTAAGTGATAAACGTTGTCTGAAAGTAGATTCTTATAAAGACTCCCAATATTTACACTGATTCACTGACACTCACACAGAGATTTATTCCAATTACAACTGAAGAGTCTATCAAGATTTTCTTCTCTCATCCATCAATCGGTGAGGCGTCGGTAAATTATTACGGTATTCTACATTATAATATAAATTACGGTACCCCGGTTCGCGCCGGGTCGCCGGTGGAATAATTTACTTGCCGTACATCATGTACGTTGTATTACAAACAAATAATCAAATACTTTTAACCGAGATTCTTACATACTACTTTATACACGAATTTCATACTTTATTTCCCTATTTTTTTAGACCAATCCTTATCTTACAAATTATACATTTTTTCATTGTTAAAACTCTATAATTGTTTATGTATTTTATGTTAATTTTCCAACTTACTAATAATCTTATCCCTTTAGTTTAATTTAAACAATATTTAATAAACACTTTACGTTAATTAAAAACTTTAATATAATAGAGTTAATAAAAGTCAATACCTGTTATAATTTTATTTAACTTTCAGTAGGAGTTTTTTTATTTGGTCCAATTGAGGTCTGTGTTAGTGATTATAACAAATACTACTGCTGCAAAAGTTCCCTGATTTTATGGAAGTTCTTAATTTATCGGTTTGGAATGGAAATTATGAATCTATATTCTGATTAAATCAATGAATATATAATTAATTTAATGTATGGTTACTAAAACATTAAACAAAATATCTATTTATATTAAAAATGTAAATCTTTAAAATAACATTAAAGTAAAACTTTCAACAATTGGAAGATAATTGAGTATAAAACTTTAATAACACAATTATGCAGAAATTGCTTTTTAACTAGTTGGATTTACGTAAATGTAAATTTAAGAGTTTTGATTGATCGATCTTAGGAGTTTCGTAAGTTTCATTTTCAGAAGTTTAGAGTTGATGATGAAAAATAAACACTTTAACGGTATTTAGATTATAGAAAGTTGTAGCATTTTACCGATTAGTGTCTCTAGAAACTTCATTGATGAGATATCCATGTACTAAAATTTCGATAAATAATTTAACTTATTTCAATGGAACATTACGTATTAAATTTAATGATGTTAATGATCATTTACAAGTACTGTGGGTAAAACTTTTCTTCCTCGTTAACCAATTACAACACGGTACCTGTGAGTTTTGCCAGGTCTGTCTGTTTGTATATTTCATTATAAAATATATATAGACAACACTTTTCATGGTAATTTCATGTTTTATTCTTTTTTTTATCTACAAGGATTATTTGGTAAAGTTTCTAGATATAAATAAACGACAAATTCTTCGTTTACTATCAAACCTAAAATTTAATGTATAATTGTTACTGTTTGTAGGCTGATGCGCGATGAAGAGTGCAACATTCTGCAGAATCTTTCCCGCGACGAATTCCGCGAGTTCCGCACCCTCGTCATCGACATGGTACTGGCTACCGACATGTCATTCCACTTTCAACAACTGAAGAACATGCGCTCCCTGCTCTCACTTGCTGAACCGGCAGTCGACAAGTCCAAGGCTGTCTCCCTTGTGCTTCACTGCTGCGATATATCTCACCCGGCTAAGGTAAAACCCTTATAACAATATAATTTTCTCTCATTGTGTTACTTCAAAAAAACTTTTAACACCAACGTTAACAAAATCACACATCTCCTATAATATTTGAATATTTGTTTAATTGATTTTGATAAACCAAAAAACCTCATTGGATCTTTTTTGCTTATACATTTTCCTGCCACTTACATTACCAGCATTAATGAAACAAGCAACATAACTATCCTACACAACCAATGAAAAATGGTTATAGTTTGCATCTTTGCGATCTCATATTTCCAGAAGATCACGTTAATTTGCTACTAGAGCATTACAAGTGTGTAAAAAACATTTGGTCTTCAATAGCCTCTATGTTGTGTAATAATTATAGTTGGTGTTATTGACCAGTAAACGTTCTTTATAGGAATATATTCCTCTAATGCGCTCCATGTTGTACTTTACAATTTTACTATTCATACTTTTTTTTACTCCATTTACTAATATTACAACAAGAACATTAAAAAGTATTTCATTCTTTTGTCAGACCTATTATATATATGACCTTACATATATATATATGGCCTATTCTGACATTACAATTATCACAAAGCAACTACTATACGGTACTATGTGATAGATATTTTTATCGGTACGACACTTCATTTTAATTTTTCAAATGCCTTAAAATAACTCGATGAAAATTCATTGCAGAGATGGGATCTCCATCATCGATGGACAATGAGTTTGCTGGACGAGTTCTTCCTTCAGGGTGACAAGGAACGCGAGTTGGGTCTCCCTTTCAGTCCCCTCTGCGATAGAAATAATACTCTTGTAGCAGAATCTCAGATCGGCTTTATTGAGTTCATCGTTGAGCCTAGCATGGGAGTCTGTGCTGATATGTTAGAATGCATATTGGGGCCCATGCATTCCAACACGAAGAACACTTCAAGCACGAGTGGACAGGAGCCTATCACTGAAGAGAGCTCAGGTAGTAAAGACTAAGGACACTGAAATAATTTTGTCTAACATAAAATTAGTGAAGTATAAGGAAGAGGTTCCTCTGGTGGTTAGAGATACAGCCCATAAATTAAATCTGACACTAACATCTTTCTACAGTGATTATAATGTATTCGCTGGAAAACAAAATGTTTTCGTTGGTTATCGTCATAAATTAGACACTTTTCTCAACTTCACGTGACATTTAGTAACAATGAGGCCTAAAATGGCAAAATGTGCTTTCTCAGAATCTTCTTCATCATAGCAATGATGTTATAGGGGCAAATTTACAATATAGCTAGCCAAGCGAATTTGGAAATAACTCAACCACTAAACAAAATCTATGTATCAGTTTACGTGGAATCTAACCAGGGAAGTTTTTGCCTACCTACCAGCCTGCAAGAAAAATTTCTGAATTAGCAGTAACGAATTCGTTTACCCCTTTCTGAAGCCCCTTTTGTAAGGTGAACCGACAATTTTAGCCCAGAAAGCTGCCGGAAAAAATTAGCGCATAATCAATAGGTGTAGAAATAATTAGGAAAGGCTTAGGTCGCGGAGTATATATACTACAGCGGACATGATAATGACCATTATTAAAAAATCTCTTCCAAAAGGCGCTGAGGGAAGTAACAAGTTTAAAATTAGAAAGCCGTGGGTAGCTTGCCTCAGCGATAACAAGAAAATTTGGAAAGAGCAAGCTGCCAAAGGTAAGTAAATATGCTTTGAACTACTTACTTTCTAAAGATCCATTAATACTGAATACAAATACCAATTTGTAACTCAATCTAAAAAAACATCTGATAATAATTTTAGGCTTAAACTAGGAAAGAACATAATTTGACAACGAATAATAAATTTTCCTTTTTCATTTGCGATACATGAACTCAGGCGGTTTAAATTTTTAACAAAATTTTTTTCCTTTTTTCACTTTTTAATACGAAGAGGTGAATAAGGCAGTCCATTACAATGCAGTAATAGAGAGAATGACATATATTAATCTATGTTACAATGATGTCTTATATTTACCCGAATATTACACATGTATTAAAACTAATTTATAAGGATTTTATCGCATTTAATTATTGACTTTAAGGGGGTCTCCCCACGGTAATGCAAAGTGACAGAATCATCGAGATAATACATTAATTAAAAACAATTAAATAAAGACGATAAAAGCATACACTACATTATAAAGGTCTATTTTCCTCAGTATATAACAGTCCTAATAAAATTTTGACTTTGATTTGTTTTTCAGACGCCGAAGCCCGTGCGAAACTGGAGGAGGAGAGCAATGGCGTACAGCCGGTTGCAACGGAAGAATAATATTTGGCCACATTTGTAAATAGTGTTAAAACATCTTGTTACAACATGTTCCACTCACTGATGAACAAGAACTGAACAACTGCTGAGTACTCGTGCAGAATAGTCATAGTTACGCTTTTTCGCATTTACGCTGTTAAGTGATCGGCTGCGTACAACTAGTGCGGTTAAACTGATATCTAACGATTTCGTATTTAGATTATTCTATTTACATCTAAAATATAGATTATTAAACTAATAATAGTTGTAATGATATAGTATCTAAGTTGGAGTTTAATATTATAATTTTTCTATCATCGATAAAAGTAAACACTCTCTTATAATTTACGCTTACATTTATTAACAATTATGAATTGAATCTATGCACAAATTTTATAAAGACACAATATAATTTGATTGTATAAATTATTTATGAGGAAGACATCGTAGTGAGCAATTTGTGCGGCACAAACGCCGGTAGTGTAAATCTTTTTATTATTAGATAAGTTAAGCTTAAGCTAAACCCGAATGTTCTGCTATTTGCACCTCAGTTCGCTGCATATAGAAAGACAATGAAGTAATTTATTTTTAATATCTTATATTTTCATAGTTCCTAAACTCTTTATATTTAATATATTATATTAATTAATGATTTCTAAATGAAATCATAGAAAACATGGGCGACGACCTGGTGATGAAGTAATTGGAAAGTACTTGTTTCTGTAGTTCTTCCTTTGTTGTAGGCTTTACTATTTTAGGTCATTCAGTTCGACTAAACTTATGTTAGTATTTTAGTATATCTTCTCGCTATTCCAGGAAATTCATTAGGGGATCAATCCCCTCCACAGTAACGTTTGCACACTAATGTTAAGCGGTAGAAAAAACGCTACTGGTGTCTACCTAGACCTAGACGGTCTATGGCATCAGACCTACCAGATAATTCCGACTTTTCTACTTTTTATTTATAACATATGATGATGTGAAAGTTATTAAACAGAAAGTTTACTAAATCAGAAATTGCATAGCTTGTAATCAATGTCGGATATAACCTATAAAAATAATACTCTAACTTATCTAAAATTATGTATTATTTGAATGCTGCAGTGTAAAAAAATTTATGATGAATTGATAATATTAGATTACTTGGCTATCTCCAACTTAAATCCCACTTTAATCACACTTCAAATATTTCTGACTAGGTTTAAAAGACAAAAATATCCATATAATACATTAACCATGTGTAAATATCCATTTTAAAACACTCGTAATTCATTTGTAGCTAAATAAAATAATTTCAAGATACTATTAAAATAAAGAGAAAATCATTCAGTATCATCTTAACCGCAGTTTCTAATAATTTTTTATAACTTTTTCATTCAAAAATATACAAGTTTTTTTTTACATAATTATGAATATTTAATCATTTGTATATTACACGAAAATTTTAATTCAAGAACTTTCCTGATATGTTTCAAAGGATAAATAACTTATAGTCAAACATTTACTTAGTATAAGGCTCTAGTATTATTCGGTATATCACTATGTAAATATATATCACTTTATGATAATTATTTCTGCTTTAAAATAATAAATTGTAAAATACATTGTTGTTTACTGTCTGTAGAAATTATAAAACATAATCTACTCATATTGATACCAAATTTATGTTAGACTTTAAGAATTAAAATGTATCTAAATTTATAACTGCTGGTGTTGGAGCAAACAAATGTACTATATCTACACTATAAACTTTAATTTCTTTTCAAATAATGAAACATTATCGTATGTATCATAAATATTATAACTTTTATTATAGCTAGATTTAACAACTAAACCATATAAAAATACGCTTATTAATTTTAATGTTTCCGATTAAATTGGAGAGTTCTGATATTCCCCGACCAAGTGTTGTCTGTACATGTAAAATTATTTAAATCAACTCAAATATTACTCATAGATAGCTGTCTATGATACCTATTTTTAATAAAAAATGCTACAAGGTTAAAATCTCTTTTGATAATTTACCATATATCTAAGAAATAAAATTAGATTATTTATTTGTATATTATGTATACATTTTTCGGCATTAATTCTAAATCCTAAAACAAATTAATTTCTACATCTATTGAAACAGACTGACGGTCAAAGGAATTTAGGTGAAGCAGGATGTGGGCCTGTGTGTAAAATCGATCATTAAAGGAACCTGTACGAATATACCGTCCTTCTCGTAGACTATCTATTGGCATGGAAAATAATGAAAATGATTATATTCTTGTGACAAAACATTATAGGCCAAGTGTTTACTCACTGATGCCAAAATATTTCGTCTGTAATTGGAAGTTTACACTGAAATAGTCATATGTATACTCTATAAACAGAGGCCTAGTTTTGCAGGTTGGTATGTGGGACCATTCTCTATGAATATCAAAATCAAAACAATCCATATATCATGCTAAATTTAGGTCCCTATCTTATGGTTGCAGGGATGGTAAGGGTAGATATAATCCAACTGGTGACGCTTATAGTAGTGAATTTTACAATAGACCTTTTTTATATATTTATCATCAATGTATGTAAGCAATAGATTTATCGATATCTGTATATTGTGCATTTGGAATATTTAGTAATTATAATGGCGTATATTTAAAACATAAGGATAGTCAACATAAATACGTAGTTTATTGACGCCGTTATTATTTGGGATAGAGCTTTATAAATATGTAGACTAGCTTTATTTATCTTATCGTGTATGATGTGGTGTTTCTTCTACGGATAATATTAATAATCATTATATTATCCGACTTACTAATGTAATAAGATGAAAAGAGTTTAAGTGACATAAAGATATTAAATCCTAATTAAATATCCTTATAAGCTACATATAAATAACTAGAGAAAAGTGTCAAACCTATCCTCAATTAGTATACAGGCAATATATTATTAAGCAAACAATGTTTCATAACATAGAGAAATAGTTAAAACTGTGTATGTATATCTTGAAGCATTTGCTTTGTAAGGCAAGGAAACAATCTTTAAGTGCATGTGATCCTTCATATAGGTGTACTTAGAATAAAATTAATCAATATGTGTATAGACAAGTATATTTACAATTTGCATGCCAAAAATAATCTGTTAAAAATTTCTATTATGCTAGGCTTTAGAAAGGAAAGTTTTAATTTCAATACTGTTCTGTATATTGCCAATTCTGGGTACTTTTTTAAAGACTTATGGAATTAAAAAAAACTACTAAATTGTTTCACATGTTTACTTTTACTGTCAGGTCTTATTGATATGACTTATTTAACCAATTGTAATATCAAGTTTGAACATTCCCAGTACTGTAGTATATATAGATTTTCAATTACAGTCAACCCTCCTATAACGCGGTACTCTCAGAACGCGGTTTCCATATAACGCGGAGCAGAAATTGCGATAGCCCTCCTATAACGCGGTACTCTTACAGCGCGGTTTCTGTTCAACAACGTCCCATCAGTTCTTTCCGTGCACCCAA
>DWLS01003745.1:0-15190 GCA_018246255.1 Pachliopta kotzebuea | reverse complement strand
TGAAAGGGGGACGGGCGAATTACGTCATGTAATTCCTGCGCACACTCTCCAAAATGGATCCTGTAGAACACCGCGAGCTATTCCAGCATTTCAAGCACAGTGTACATCATCCTAACTTATACTTCATTTCTACGGATATCACATACCATCATATAAGCCTGTTCTTATCCCGTTGATTATTTCAATGATTTAATTTTGATTATTAAAAAATCTGCGGACTTTATTTCGTTCTAACTGTTTAGAGCGTGGCGATTGTTATGCAGGCGCAACCAATCGATAAGTAGGCTTATGTAAACGGCATGCTCGCCTTACTTACAGTTATAACGCTATGCAATGTTTATCAAATTACTAAGATACATTCTTTTAAAGTATTTTTTAAAAAAAAACGGAAAAAGCTTTTTATTACAACAAGTTTTTACACGGCATGCCATCTACACAAGTGGGACATCTGTACGTTGAGCGAAAACCCAAAACAATAAGCCGCTAATTATAATGATTATGTAGCATAATGCAACAAGTGTTAAATCTCATTACCTTAGTAACGTGTCCAATCAGAGCGTTCTCAAAATCAAAATAAAAAAGGTATATATTACTAAAAGACGGAAAAAATAGGCGTTGCAGCGCGCATGTTCTAACATGCATGTTCATGTATGTTAGTTGCAGATCTAACGCCAATAACTTATTTCTTTACTATAATTTTGTTTAATGAACATCGGTTCAATATAAACGAGTGACAAAAATTGTAACATTGTTACAGGTATGCATGTTAGTGATTGCGCACCAACTGAGGCTAAAGCCACTTAAAGACACAGGTTTGAATCCGCATAACGACTGATTTAATTTCTAGTAGAAGCAAATCTTAGATTATATCTATAACACGAATTTTAGTAATAATTACAGTACATAAGAGTACAGTTTACATACAGTAAGAGCTTTTAAATATTTTTTAATTAATAGGAAGAAGTTATATTAAATCGCGGCATCCGCTGATACGGTTTATAAACTGATTTTTATAAATTCACACATGACGTCACACTAAATTTGCCAACGACGTAGTGCGTAGGTCAATTGATAACCTACTTAGACAACTGCTTTTAATAAAAAAAAAACTTAACAAATTTCATAGGTCACGATAACGATTACTCAAAATTTTATTTTCTAGAATATTTAGAACACTTTTTGTAACTGTTACATACATCTATGATTTTCCTAAAACGCTATTACAATACCGTTACAAATATTTTTTTAAACAATGGCTCTAGCAACAAGACTGTAATTTACTTTTTACTCTGTGGCAATAAACTATCTATTATATATTACTTTAGATCGAGTACAATGATTTTAACATTATTATTTCACATTTTAAGATAATGATTTAGAATAAATTATAATAGCAATTAAATAAATGAATTGGTTTTTCTGAAACGGTTTTTTTTTCATTTATACTTTAAAGAAGAAAAAAAGAATCTTTGTATGAAAAAGTAATATTTGATGTAAAAGATATTGAAAATAAATGTAATATCAAAAATTATATGAGGTTTTTATGGCAAAGAAATTGGAATTAATAATTGTGAAATAATTATATGCAAAAATGTAAAATATATTCTAATCATGTCATGAATTAAATTAGTTTTTTTTTAATAAAATTTACACTGCTTGGCTATTGGGTATTATAGTCGACAAAGATTCAAATATCTCATTATGAATTTGTCATACATACATAATTATTTCGTGAAAAGATCGCAAAGTTGGATATTGTACACAATATGTTTAGTCAGAATTAATTGTGACCTTTGTAATAGGA
The DNA here is from genome assembly GCA_018246255.1 of Pachliopta kotzebuea. Taxonomy (NCBI): domain Eukaryota; kingdom Metazoa; phylum Arthropoda; class Insecta; order Lepidoptera; family Papilionidae; genus Pachliopta; species Pachliopta kotzebuea. Next base: position 13,386 of record DWLS01003745.1, on the reverse strand, counting down.
AATGACTCAACAAAATTTATTTTTTTATGAATGGATACATCCTTGTTCCTTTCAAAATAGTCAACTGCTATCCTAAAGTTAATTCTACTCAAAATATTGATATTTTTAATATCACTTGTTTGTTACAAATCGCGAAGGTGATTTTTCACATTTAGATTGCATAATCCTGTTTCGTGTAATTCGTTTATGTGTTGAAGGTTTGTAATTCAAAGCAGACACATTCAAAATGTTAAGGTTAGGAAAAAAGGAAACGTGCAAAAACTTAAACATAGTGTATTCATCAGTTGTCGGACGAGTCGAGTCCGTCATTAACAATAGGGGCACCTTACCTATAGATAATTTTGGCGGCACGCTACGCCGGGTCACCTTGCTGATAAACCCGATAACTCGATTTAATATGTTTAAGAATAATTAAAATGACAACAGTAGTAAAGTTATAAAAAAATTATATTGAAATTGATTGATAATTGTCTTTGACAATCTTTTGTCGTGTTTTTACATAGAACAGCAGAATTTTTTATATTTCAAATTGCATTACTCTATTATAAATTAATACGAAAGAAACACGCTCTTCAAATTTTTGTTTTAGAAAGTAACTAATTCAATAAATTCACTAGAAAAATTACAAAAGTACTTTATATATATGGGGCTTTATATTTGGTAATAAGAGCTTTTTATATTTTTATTGCCTTTGATATATTCCGTGTATTATTTTCACCAACTTCATACTATAATATATTGACTTTAGATATTCAGGATTCGCAGCTAGATAACTGGTAATAATAAAAGAAGTACACAATCCAGAAGGCTATACTTAAGGAACATAACCCATAACATTAAAAAAACCCAAAACAATATTTATTAATTGTTTGCCTAAATACGTAACCATGTTAAAATAGAACTAGGTGATCTTATTTAAATGGAAACTTTATTTGTAAGTATGTAGGCCAAAGCAATTGTTAAATACTCATTAAAATAATATCAAATAACGTCTTTCATATGCACTAATATTACATAAAATACTTGTGATGTATTTAAGAGCGCTAACGGGTTTTTTAATATGCAACACCTAATCACCTAATCTGCGAGTAATTGCGAAGGCAATCAGCGGGTTTTGCCTTTTAAAAAATGCTATACATGACGCTAAAGAACTCGTCATTTTAACAGCCAAACAAATAGAATTAATGTTAATAAATAGAGAAAATGAAACAAACGAAAATCATTAAATTTTTCTACTACATATTTGAAACATTTATGTTGCATACTCTGCTTATAATTATTAGTTGTTAAGGTTTACCTTACGTAATATTTTATCATGTTTTATTATATTGAGTAAATAGATGCGATAAGTTTGTCATGAATCAGCATTGTTACAATCATCCAAAGGTAATAATAACCTTATCGCTTATAAGCGAGCTGGCTGTATAACTGTTTAACTGTTCAGGAGTATAAATAAACAAGAAAGTCCTTTTAAATCGATAATTACAGTAAAGTTCTTCCCTCTAGAAACAATTCTCGCCTCCGGTATTTCCAACGAGGGAGGTGAACCCTATGACGCATAGATTCATTTCCAACGAATATGAATGTTATCACTATGAATATCACTGTTTAAAAATGCCTTAACTCATTATACACAATTTTTGTTTTTTAAATTTGTAATAATCGAGAAGCTTTATGAATAAAACTGTTCACTCATTGAAGCATTTGCAACTAGTTTCAGATATTTGAGGATATACTTATCGTCTTTATAACTTCATAACGTTTTTATCATTGTTCAAAATGACTAGCAGTTTTTCTTTACAAAATTTTTAAGTTGATGACAATAATCGTACGATCGAATCGAACTTATGACCTTAAAACATTGCAAATCGTTTAAGTATGCAACGTTGATAACGATGGACACCTCGCTCTACTTCAGTTAATCTTATTAAAGCCAGTCAGTGTAACTAGGTTCACGCTTATCTTGTATTTACTTCTAAAATTTCAAGTTCACCGAGTTAATTGCTAAATTGTTTCATTTTAAAATAATGAATGAACGGCGCTTTATCTGAACGGCAGCCGCATGTTATTATAATGATGTAATTGTAGGTTTTGTTAAGCAATCTCATATAAAGAGTAGATAGGAATGGGATATTTGAATATTAAATTTTTTCGAGACTAGTTTTTGGTGTGAATTTAACCTGCTGAACCGGCTAAGTAAGAGCCCTCTACGGCTTAATATTCCTACTGGCCTGAGACATTCTGAAAATGATAGAGCAATGATAATGAAGCACATGGTTGACAGGTCAATAAAGACCAGTTTTGAAACACTAACCCTTTTTTTTTTTTTTTAACGCGGGGATTGAAACACTTACCCTACTTCAAGAACAAAGCGCATACAAGAGTAAACGAATATAAGCAGATTGTTTCAGACACTGTTTTACATAATTTATAATTAAAGTTACAAGTCAAAAGTTACCTTTAATTATGTAAAACACCGAAACGAAATTAAATTTGAGTAATTTTACACAGATATATAGATATACATACATGTGTGTACATTTATATGTATATATATAAATCATTATCGCTGTGTGTATGTATATATATACATATGCCAGTGGATCAAATTTATCACGGACCGGTTTATTTTACGCAACTCTTGGTATTAACTTCCAAGCTACTATGAAAATGAATCATTTATTAAACTATTGACGCTGTACAATTGATTTCAGTGAAATGTGAGTGAAGTTTATTGACTCCTAAACCGGTAATTCAATAAGTGCAATTGTGTAATACTAAAGCGAATTTTGTGTACGGATATATTACTTAAAAGTTCAACGAACTTTGTTCAATTGAACCGTTTGCTTCTTAATCTACCGTACATTACTTATAAAGCGATAAAAATGTTGAAGAGAAGAACGAGACATCAAGTGGAAGAAAATTATAACGCACATTTTATTATTAAAGCTTACCGATTTTAGGGAAAAGGATCAAAAGTCGTGGCTAGGACGTTACGAGAAACTAAATGAAATTAGCGACATTCCTTGTCTTGATATGACAAAGTCACTTTTTGTATTAAATATATTAAAAAATTTAAAGAATTTTTTTTGTGTAGGTGTTAAAAGGACCAACAAAACAAAAAAAAATAGCTTTAGAATAAATTTATATATAATTTCGCGGGAAATAAAAGACTTATTCACCGACCGCATAGCGTCGGTTCAATACCTATCTACCAACTACCACTAGACTCGTCTAGACAGCTAAACTAGCTAGCTATTGATTCCGGCCCGGAATTTACGTAGCGTTGGAAATAGTAGACGTAACTATTGAAAGAAATTAAATTTTCCATTGAATCTGAATGATACCGCATTATAGTTCAGTGTAAAGAATCAATAACAGTTCTTATTAAGAAATAAGGCTATCTCATCTTTTTTTATTCCTCTGAGTGACTTTTATCTGATGGTTAAAGTTGAGCTTTTTTAGGTAGGTACCACCGCACCTCCTATTTCTGTCACCGAACAGTAATGTGTAAACATTACTGTGTACTAGTTTAAAGAACATAGTAGATAGTGAAGTTACTGAGGATTTTGATATCTTTACATCTTAAGGCAACAAGCACATTTTGGTAACAGTGTATATCATACTAATTAATCCAACCTAGTAAAATCAGTAACAAGTATAGGTAGGTCCTTAAACAAATGCTTAAAAATTTCATTTTAAAGTTATAATCTACTAAATTGGAATAATCAAAAACTTTTATAATAAATTAATGCTTTGTTTCTTTTCAATTATCACATGATTTGTAAAAGTAGATAGCTGTTGGTATAATCGTGTCTGTTATGCAATTATCTAATCAGATATCGTTACAACTCAAATAGCTAATTTCCATATCATAAATTATCTTTTAACAATTAATAGTGTATTAACCCGCTATTTGTATATGCGCATTTTGAATTCTGCGACGGTGAAGACAATTTGTTGATTTTAAAGTACTATTAAAAAAAGTATGTGCTTGATATTTTTTAAACAATATGTTTTACATGTCTTTTCTGTATCTATACATGTTGGCCCTGAATGATTTTGAATTTGATTAGTGTTGGTATCAAAGGACAGATTTACATGTGCCTGTCGTCACTTTATTGACAAATTTTCTCAAGACTGTTGATGTATTTTAAACCCTCTGTTAATACAAAAATGGGTGAGAAATGTTTAAACCTCATCCTCATCCAGGAAATGTTACTTTGTGTCATAAAAGCAGTTATCATTAGGAAGTGCAATAGAGGCAATTCAGGTAGTTAGCGACGGGTCTAGATCTATTCTAGTCTTGATCTCGAGTAGTAAATACCGGCAACGGCAATTATTTCTGACACATGTTGACGGAAGAGGTCGTGGAGTTCACGGCCACCGTTTGATCACCGGAATAGCTCGTGTTTATCCACAAAATATTTATACATTGTACAACAACCTACGTCATCTTACAATTATGATAATGAATTCGTAGTAGGAATACTACCCACGGTCGCTCCAGCAAACAAACAATTAGATAAATACTTAATTATTTATTTATAATATTCTTGTCATAGGTACGTATTTTGTTTGTGTTACTGTCGCATACAAACAAAACTATACGTTCTCAGTAGTGAGCTTCAGTTTTATTGCTATCAGCATTTTTTAATATCTGAGAAGTTGTAACAGCACCTCTTACTTTCTACGAATCTATCTTCATTATCGGTACTAGTAATAAATTATTCTGTCTATAAAAAATAAACATCGAGCTGAAACTATACATATTATATAACCAAGAAGGCAAGAGGAAGAAAGGGCTATAGCTAAGGATTGCTAGCTTTAAGTGGGAATAGGCATGGCACATTTTTTGCAGAACTGACGGCTGATGGGGCAGTAAAGTCCTAAAGCGGTGGTCGTATACCAGCAAACGTAGTGCTAGATAACTTTCTACCATAAGGTGTACCGAGGATTCGGTGTAGGTCGTAGGAAATCGAGGTCCTGTGTCTAATTTAAGTTCTGGGGAGGGATATGTCTAGCAGTAGACAACTATTGACTAATGATGGCTAAAATAAAGGTATGTATATTAACTTTAGTTATAACGGGTCACCGACTTCAATTTATATTTTAAAGACAAAGTTTAATTCTAATTAGTTTTAGACTTATAACTTTTAATTAAAATTTTAGATAAAATTAACTGTGGTGATGGGGAGAAGAAATTAAATCCCTATCTTATGGTTTATAAATAAATTGTTGCTCTTTAATTCCATCGATTATATCTATCTCGGTGTAATGTATAAATGCTTGCTCACACTTGGGCATACACAGTTTATGGACTTTTACCGTCTAATACTTACACACTAAAACCAACGATGTACCTTCGTATATATTAGTACAAGGGCATGAAGACGTTATCAAGAATAAATTTCAGATTTAATGGTATTTAAGGCGTTCATGGACGGCGTTTGAACCCGGTAACGTAGCGTAAACAGTATGCAGTAATACGGAACAGAAGTCATCATATTACGTAAATATTTTGTAATTCGATAAAGGCCATATGAATAAATTTGCCTTTAAATATTCTACTAAAGGTTCAGTAGTTATTTACCTTTACTAAACAAATCTACTATAAGCTATTTATCGTTTCGACGGACGCAGACTTTCAGCCTTATAAAATAGATAAATATAAATAATGATAACGAACAATAACGAACGGCACGAGACTTGTCACGTTGTCACTGTTTATTGACTATAATAATACAATTTATATTGAATTATATCTTCAGAAATGTAAACTAGAGCATGTAAGAACTGGAAATGAGGAATAGCGGAAATTACTGTCTTTTAATGAGGATAATCTTTATCTAGATAAGTACATCATAACTTAACCACAAGTGAATCTATCAAGATACAGCAAGAAATATTTATAAAATAACTACTCAATCACTTACACCATAATTTGTAGGATATATTTTTAATGTATATGTCATCAGAATAACTGAGGAAGATATTTATGGGTGTTAAGGTAATAAAATGTGACATTGAGATAACACAGTACAATACACGCTGATTACATAAGATAAAAATATGTTATGCGAATATGATTATTTTACAAACTATTTTGTTATTTCACGGAAGTTTTATATGATAAATATACAAAAACAATAGTGATAAAATGTTAATTGCAAAATAATGGCACGAGATCATATAAATCGCAATACAGTTCAAGAGCTTGTTCAAATTTCTTTTATCTATACAGGAACAATTAAACAAGAAAAATAATAGTCAGTGGACTTCCGCAGACTGGTTATCATAATGAAGAAAAATCATCTATAAGATGCATGATCACAGATATAAAATTTTCTGTATTTGGCAAGATAAATTTTACATACAAGTAAATGTTTTTACATTGCTAATATGCTAACATTGCGAACAGCTGCGTAAGGCTTATTGCGTTTGGTAATGTCTATATATCAATAGTGAAAACAAGTTTACTTTGGCGAGGATAAAGATGAGCGATTTGAATCGACAACCTTGGCGATCTGCGCACCTTCATCGTTCAGGAGGCAATGTTGCGCAACACCAGGTCAAGGGTGGGTGAGCGCCGCCCTTGTTTTTGGCAATAGCTCTTTACCTACACGCATTATCACACTCTGAACCATTAGAATTATTTTCGTGAGAATGTTACCTATTTAATTTTCTGTGTCGAGACAAAAACATTTTTTTCGGATTCGACGAGCAAGGCGTTCACCTGATGATAAGTGATACGCTTGCCGATAACAACTTGGTGCTAGTAAAGATGGTATACTCAGCACCACATCGCGTTCATCGCTCTGAGACATAAGGAGGTTAAGTCTTGTCACCTCTGTAATTTCACTAGGTAGGCAGACCTACCTAGACGGTCTCCGATAACAGAGAACAACCACCAGTAATCAAATGTTTTACATTTATACTGTAATCACACATTAAATAAATACATCACACACACATAAAATACACAGACACTTTAAAAATAAAAGTAATATTAAACATAGGGTAACGCCCAGGTGTGAATTATTTAGGCTTGATGGTTGAAAATGTTATATGATGCCTGTTTTTAAATATTTCATTGTCATTTTTGGATTTGAATGCAATTATAATTTAATTACTATTTAAAGCCAAAAATCCATCACTTTATTGTACAAGTCCGTAGTCCATAACATTTTGAAAAAGTTTCACTAAATACATAAAGAAAATTATTTTAAATATAATGTCAAATAAATGTTTCTCATTTATAGCAAAGGTGATTGACCTTTGCTATTTTGTCTTTACAATTACAATTGAGTCATCAGATTGTTTTGCCTAAGATCAAAGTAAAAACGAGAAAAATATTGTAAAACACGTGTTCCAAAAACAAAGTCAATCGCCTCCTAATGAATTCTCTATTCACAAGATATATATTATATATGTTTAAATTACCGAAGAGCCCACCTGTACATCTGTATATGAATTGAAACGACTAGATCATAAATTAATAGTGTTTTTTTTTCGTAGAACAGACAATCGTGTATTTGGGGACATAATAATACAATTAAGTTGCGTCGTGTAACATTATGGATGCAGACAATTTATTGATTCCGTCCGCCGTAAAGAATGTGCTCCGGGCGCCAAACCACTTTTTGTGCCGCACACGCGACCTTGACCCGCCTGATCACTGCCAACTTGTTATAGCATTAAAAGTAAAAGCTTTCGACATTCAAGTAACTCAGCTTACACTCCTGCCACACGTGTGTACTGTATGTAAACTGCAGGCCATTATTTTCTAGAATACATTACAATAACTACAAAAAATACATGTAGATACATCACCTAAGCCGTTGTATTTCGGTTAATTGAACAACGAACATAATTTCATGTGTGAAAATGACAACAGTAACTTAAAAAATACTTTAAAATAGCTAATACTGTTCTTACGAGACAAATTAAAGTATTATTTTTTCTAACTTACTTTCTTTAATGAAAATCCAATATCCAGTGAAGTATAAAAGAAAAGTTCCCATACTTTCATACGAAAGATTTGAAGTATGTTTTATAAAACAAATCTCTTTTCTTCTTATAACTATTAATCAAAGACTAACTTGTGGTAAATCAAATTATCTAGACCTTATAACTGATATCTAGTTTCTCTTGAGAGAGATTCAATCAGGTTTCTGAAAATGATCAAGTTTAGTAATGACTCAATTCAGGGAGGTCCACAGAGATTTGTCTAGACTGCCGGAGTTTTAATCTGATATTCCCGATGATTTCCATAGCTGTTTGGTTAAATAGACAGATAAGATCAACTAATCTCACTCAATAGACAAAAAAGAATAACTAATCTCACTCGATAGACAAATAAGAATAACTAATCACACCCAATATACAAATAAGATCAACTAATCTCTTTTTGATTATTTTTACTATAACCTTGCTCCGGTTACGTCGGATCGATGCTAAAGGCTTTTCAGAGCTTAATGAATACAAAAGTAGGTCGGCTACATGACGCTAGCCATAGTGAGATTTAGTATTCTATTATAATGATGAGAAAAAAATATATGAGTTTAAAACTTGGCTGTGAATAAATATAACATATTATCCAAATTTAAAATTATAGAATGCCGATTTTCTGTATCGTTTGAATTTTGTAACTAACATAACTAACTTAATAAATAAGCTGTATACTGTTACTAACTTTTACTAAACCAATACGGAACTTGCGTCTGAAATAAAGTATTATTTATTTATATGTAATATCTATAGAAAATTAGATTAAAGAGTTAGAAATGAATAAATGAGTATAAATGAACCAATTTAAAGTTTGGACGATAACTCAAATTATTATATTATTTATATATTTGTACTACAAGCTTTATCTACAGCAATCGCTTCTATTAAAGCGTATTTTCTTCTTCTTAAGGTAACATCTTCTTCCGAAGGTCGGCGATCATTATGGCAATTTGGATCTTAGATATCGCGGCACTTTTCATAGCCGCGATAATTAAGGTCTAAAAAAGTGTTTACTTTGATGTTATAATTCCTGTTGAAATAACTAATTGTTGAAACCAAACCTCAAATAGTCTACAACTAGTACTAATAGTCTACTACTATACTTCTAATTCACGAGTAAAAAAGTTTAATGGAACATGTAATTATAGTAAGTTGAAAAAACTGGTAACACGTTTTTTTGTTTTATAAATATAAATCTAAATTAAGTGGAGAATTACTTTATTCAAAAATTTTGGCTAAGGATTGCGTTTATACGTTACTTAAATAACTAAAATGAAAAGCAAAGTTTGAAACAGTTTTATAAATCAAAATTTAAAAGAACTGTAGTGAAACTTACTGGACCCCGTAGATGTTTTCATACAAATTTAAATATATTTTATACCTCGCGTAGTGGTTAAAAGCTTGACTGGACATAGAGAGCTCTGGTTCAATTCCGAGACTACAAGTCGTGGAGTTTAATTCAACGGTAGGGTGTTGAGTTAAAGTTGTCAATGTATAAGAGCTGGAGAAGTGCATACAAGAACTATGTCCAATAGAGAACAAGTAGTATTCTATTGCAGATAAAAATATCAAGAAAAGGCAAAGAAATTTGAAAAATCAAAAAAAATTAATGTTATTTCGATGTTTACGTCAAGCAGTAAAATCTTCAAGAAGGGTTAATGTCAGCTGAATGACATAATCTCTGACGGTAATGGACATAAATGTTGTCGCGCTGTCACAAGTCAGGTAATGGTTTTGCGTTCATAAAATGCAGACGGATTATTTGTTGGAATTGTACAAAATTACAAGTTTGTTGTCCTGGTCGTTTTCTTTAATTAGATTACTTAATAACTTAATCAAGTGGTGATGTGATATAGTTACTGATAGTCCTCTATTGTCGCGGATTATTCATTCAACTATATCCAACTCTATATATTATTTGCTTCTTAACGCAAAGGTATATATTTACTCGATAAAAAGTAATATCACTCACTGGTGGTAGATCTTTGCAGTCGGAGAACAGTAGTTACCACCGCGACACCTTTTTCTACCGCCTAACATTAATTATTATTAAAATATTACTGTGTTCTTCGAGAAGTACGAGATTTATCTAAACACCATATAAGTGCGCATTTATCGTTTTATACAATCATTGATTATATTATAGAAAAACTATTTAATGCAAAAAAAATCAGTTTTGAGCAGTATAACGAAGAATTTTAAAATATAAGCTGCTCGTAGTAAAAAAGTCTTCTTTAGAATATGAACAAACAAAAATCGAGGCAAAAGTTTTTAAAATTCAAATTTTATAGTCACTTGTTAGCATAACCAGAATCCTTAATATTTTGATAATTCCAATAAGCTGTTATCGGGAGTTGAATTAAATTGCATAATGCAAAAGTTTACGTTTGTTATATATTTATATTCCTTAATAAATATTATATTAAACTGAGTTTATGTTAAATACTTTGCGACTTTGTTCCTGCTAATAATTTTAAGTAAATAATCTTATTGCTTAAAAATTATACTAAACAATTTTATAACATGATGTCCGGTTACATAATACCATATACTAACAACATTGTTTTATAGAAATAATAAAAAAAAATTGAAACGGAAACCATTCACGTTTTTCTTTAAATAAATGACTTTTGAGCCAAAAAGTACTTGCTTCATTGCCCACTGTTTACGAATTAAAGTAACAAAAAAAGATATGTTAAACTAAGAACAATGTAAAAAAGTCTCGGGCATATATTTAGTAAACAATGCTTACATTTATTCGAATTGAAAGACAAAGAGATATTATAAAATTCAGATTGATAAAAACAATTTCAACCATTGTTTTAATAATTCACAAGCTCCCAAGGATTTTACGTCAGAGTTGTTGGCATATTTCAGTTCCTTTGTGTTTTAATATCAAAAATTTGCTTTTGCTGTTGTTTGATGTCAATATTGCACTGCTCATTTTATTCAGCGTTCCCATACATTTGATCTTATAGAAGTTTTTGAGGGGTTACATCTGAATGTGTAATATAACATTTAAATAAACTTTTATAGCCATCATGAGGCTATAAATACAACGAATGAATCATACTTTCATTACTATACAACGAATGACTCATACTTTCATTAGTGTTTATGTAATATTTTCCTTATTTATCCACGGCGAGATTGATTTATAGATACTTTATAAATTTTAAACATATAGTCACTTTAACTGGAGTAGAGAAGTTCTTATAGTAGGAAATATGGCTGTACTGAGATATAAGACGCTGTAAACAAAAAAGGACTGTGGAAGTCTAATTAACACAGTAATATTTCGAAGATAATACCTTTGTACTATCTTAAATATTAAGAAGTGCTAATGTCTTCTGATACAAGTTTCGGCGTTCCGTATTATATAAAAACTTACAGTAATGCAGGCGAACAGTACATAAAATGTGTTTTACAGTGGTTATGGAATAAAACTACATAAAAGTGTAGTTTAAAAGACCTTAAAATGATTAATGATCTATGACAAGCTTCCTGGTTGTTCGAATGAAGGCCGTGACAAGTAAACAGCTCAGTGGACAGGGACAAAATACTATTTTCATATCAATAAGTAATTCTATTTAAAGTTTTTATACTTTGTATAAAGTTTTACATACAAATATACAATAAATTTAAAATATTTTAAAAACGGTGATGCTTAAATGTTGTAAGGAAATGGAAATCGGAGAAAAGGGTTCAATAACTTGTTATGTAATTTACATATTATATTGATTTCCTGCATATTGGATAACAGGTGTATCTTTTACTATTAATGTTATAAAGATCTGTGATACGATGTCTGTGTTCACATGCCATCAGGTGTACAGACAGACAGTTGTACAAAAATCACAAAGAAACAATACTCTGTCAAAAAGGCTTTGAAATGGAAATTTAAAATATTTCATTGCCATAAATATTTTTATTCGATGTTTTGAATGTTGATAACAATTTCTAAAATTAACTTTTTATCTTTGCATCACATTAAAAACAATTTCATAGTTGATATATATAAGATATTTTAGCAATGTTTACAACTTATGTTTCAAGCTAATAATAGTCTAGTGTACATGTATTAATATATTATGTTTCTTTATATATCAGAAATTTATCAAACGTGTTTTTTATAAATTTTCATAGAAATCATGAATCTTTACAAAATGTACGTCTACATGCAGTATCCTTTATAATCATTAGACAATAATATATTTTCCATACGCGTAAAGCATAATGAATATTATGGGACGAAGTATTCATAATATTCATATAGCTAAAGGAGTTATCAACTACGGTAAGTTAGATATCTATTTATAGCTTTAAATTGATGATAAAGAATATCCATCATTGAATTCACCATGAACCGATAGACGTCTACTGCTGGATATAGGCCTCTCCCACCACGCTGGTCCAATGCGGATTGGTAAGAAGCCAAAGCCTCGTTTGTTAATTAGCAGGGTGCACTACGAGCAGGTGAGGTTGTCTTGGGTCATGTGAGTTGTTATGTAGAACCCCTTATACTCCTACATTGAATCGTTTTCATTTAATTAAATCTGTTATTTTTACCTTTGTGTATATCATTATTTAAATAAACATGAATATAATTCATGCTCCAAAATTATTTCCCTAAATATTCCGCATATTTACGCGAACATTTCGTCATCATCGATGGCGCTACAACTTTTTGAGGGTCTTGGCCTCCTGTACAATTCTTCTCGACTCTCTGCCTTCTTTCTCCATCCAGTAAATTTTACCATTCCTCTAAGATCTTCTTCTATATCATCTTTTCCTCGGCCTACCCCTTGATCTCTTTCGTTGAGGCGTCCACGTAGTTATCGCGCTTACTGCTCTAGTATCCAACTTGTACTTTTTAAGTTCTTTAGTAATGTCCCTCATTTTCCCTTCCCGGAGCATACTCTGGACATTCCATGTACCGATTCGTAGGCTATATATATCTCTTATCGTTTATGTATGGCTAAGGTCGTTGATTTGTAGACAATCCGGATTCATTATTTGTATAGGACTTCGGAACCAGTTGTGTTTTTATCATGTAGGGTGGTTAGCCCCACGATGAACCCCTCTTTAATCCGGGCTTGGGACCGGCATCATCGCAGAAGTGACGCTGGCAGAGTTTTACGCGAACATTTACTAACACTAAATTTGACTGATGTTTGTTACCTCAGACCTGTAGTGACAAATAGTGCAATAAAGTTTCTAAATCGTCAGCGTAGTCAAAAATTTAGTAAAACAACAAAACATGCTATTTTTTTAATACTTTAAAATAAACTTGTATGTAAACATGCTCATGAAGCTTTTATATTTATATATTATTTACATAGTAAATTCCCTGACATATTGTATTATATTATTCTA
>DWLS01003744.1:0-15191 GCA_018246255.1 Pachliopta kotzebuea | reverse complement strand
TGAATACTTTGGACAATCTATAAGAAGTTGCATAATACTTTCTTCAACGTTAGGATCACAAGCACAAGACGGTACGTCTTTGCGTTTAAATTTGTATAGATACTTGCCAAAGCCCCCGTGTCCAGTTAAAGCCTGAACAATTAGCGGATTTAACTACGTACTTATTAACAGAGCATATGCTTATTACGGTATTGAAAATTTTCTGGATTTCAAAAGTGTAGGAATTACTTCGTTTAATCTTTCTTACCAAAGACAGGTAAAAGGAAAAGAAATTTAATTTGAGGTAAAGGATCTTGTTTGCCGTGATCAGCTGTAGTACTTGTAGCACTTCATCGTACCTTAGATTTTTCATACATTTAGTACTTTTTTTTTAATTATTTTGTACCTAAATCAAATAAAAATCTCTTTGTAATTTAATTATAATTAAAATCACAGTACTCGTAACTTTTACGTCTCTTTAAACATTTTTAAATGAAACAAAAAAAAATACGACTGTTTTAAAAATAATTCAAATTCAACGTTGCCTGAAAAAGGGTAAATATAAATTGTTGGTCCTTGAAACCGGATTGATAGATATGTGGGAAAGTAAAAAGGATGACTGAAAAAAGGCAATTCAGTGTAGAAGGTTTCTCCGTATGCCATTTGCCGATTGCCTTCCCCGTCTCAACCACATATATTTAATTTACTCACTTCTTTTTAACATTTTAAAATGTTTGCCGATTTAATATATACTTTTAAAACATATATTCTCTAAATTATAACGAACAACTCTAAAAATCTATAAATAAATAAGTAATAAACTTAGATTGATATATAATCAAAACCGATGCGAAGTTTATCGGTGACAGGTTTCCATAGCCGGAGACTATCTGGGTAGGTTCCGCCACAGCTTCTATTTCAACTGCCAAATAGTAATGTGTAAATATTATTGTGTTACGGTTTGTAGGGTGCTGTATGCTAGTGAAATTACTGAGGTAACGAGATTTAACTCCTTATGTCGCAATTTACTCCTACGTACTGTGTTAACTAGCGCCACGTTGTATAGGCAAGCGTATCACATCGTGGTGCTGTATGTGTGTGTCATCTTAACCAGCGCCACGTCATTCATAATACATTGTATAACATGAACTTACTTAAGTAGTAATATGTGATAAGTTTCTAGTCAGTGGACTCGATTGCTTTGTGGTTAAACACAATAGCCCGATAAGCCAATTACCATATGCCTTGTTGTTGTATGTTTGTGTTTGACGTTATTTGGTTACACAAGAGACCCCTGGCGAAGTAGTCAAAAGGGTTAACTGACTACCAATTTAATTTTGAAGTACAGAAATATATCAAAATTAATGAAATACACGTTACTTTAATCATCTGATAAGATAGACATATTATTAGATACTATTACTTTCTGAATAGTGAATTCACTAATAAAACGGATGCTGAACTGGAATTCAGTAAAGTTTGACTTTCACTACTAAGCGACGGAAATAGGCTAGGTTGTTTTTTATAGCAATGTATAAATTTTATACATTTATTATTAAATATTTTGTTATGTTAAATAAAACCAATGAAACTACAGTTTTACAGCAGTTTTTTTCTATATAAATAACAAACAAAATAAGTGATGTGTATCATAGAAAAATTATCAATAAACTCCGTCTGGCTTGTGTTGTAAAGGTTCTACATATACGTAATGAAAAGGGCGTGAATCTAGAATATATCAGTCTATTGTTGTTGTTAGTACTCAGGTTGGTATAGTATGATTAGTAACGTATCAGGTTCTGTTTGATTCATACCTTCATAATCAATGTGAACATTTGTCAGGCATTGTTATAACCTAAAGGAGGTTTGAATTTAACAAATATTTATTAGACTTTAAGACATAACCCATGAACAAAAACTAAATATATGTATACGTATTTTCAGTTCAAATACGTGTACGTTTCCTTTATTAGTTTCTTTACTTTGCTGATATGATTTCATTATATCGTAAAAGTTAAGTAATATTCAATCCTTAAGGAGAGAAAGGAAAGATTTTATACCTGTTAATAATTACTGTTTGTGTTTAAGGGCTTTATTTCTCACAACGGTTTTACATTTTTATAGTTTAATAGCTTCTTCAGTTTTATCTACAGTTATATTGTTGTAGTATGTATTAATAATATATTTGGAAAGCAATACTGATATATGAAATAACCAATGCGCTTACATCCCTGTTAGTGTGAGAGTCCTTCAATAAGATCTATTGTTTAACGTCTTTGCGAAAGTAGGGCAACATCCAAGTGTTACAATGTACCTGAGTTACTGTCTGATAAACCTATTAAGCAAACGTATATATATAGACAGCATACTTAATGTTCCCACTGTTGAGACTGAAGACCACTTCTCATATGGAGAGAATAACGGGCTATTTATCCGTCCTGCCGGCCAAGTGCGAGCCCGCGGACGTAACATGTCAACGAAAGATGTTGTTCTTGAAACATGTCGATTTTCTTGCGAGGTTTTATTAAACCTAATGTTCAGTGGGAATCGAATTCACGTCCTTTAAAAACAATTATAATAAAAGTAAACGTCACAAGGCCTTGGTCAAGTAATACATTAGATTTACGAGGAACCTAAAAAATCTTCAAGCTTCGTCTTACATGAAACGATAGAATATGTAACAAAACATATACTTACTCGCAGGTGCTACGAACTTTGGGCTTTAGTATCATGACTTCTTCTTCTGTACAATAAATTTTTCCATTTCTCTAAGATCTTCTACATAATCTATCTTTACCTTGACCTACCACTTGGTCACAACAAAAGTGTTGTGGCTTGCACTTATAATACTTATCGTTTTTACAGCTTTAGTATTTGCCATATATGCCAAATGTTTTGCCCAACGAAGTCTTTGCGATTTGTAAAATTTGACGAGCTTAAAATTTTTCCGAAAGCAATAGTTACCATTCGCTTCCCTTGATGGACTAATGATTTTTCTAAGAAGTAATGAAACAATGTAATAATAATAAAAGGTAGTATTTACGAAACGCATCCATAAATTTATAGCAGAGATAATGTAAATATCCTGATTTTATACAAATATCTAATATTTAAGACAAAAAGAAAAACAAGGGTTGACAAATCGGTCCATAATGTCCCTGAATTAACACACGCCGGCAGTTGAAAGGTTAACTTGTCACGAATTCCCGTGCCGCTTGCCTGAATAAAATATTGCGCTCACAGTTAAAATGGAAGACTTAATTTTAACTTTACTTCGGTATTACTAAAATATACTGCACGACAGTAAGTTTGAAGTATTCAGCTTTCAATGAATATTTAATAGCCATTAAATTGAGATTACTTTTTTTACGTTCAGTAATTGCGAATATAACTGTGTACCGGTTTAGTTTAAAACAATCGGAACTATACCTAAATAAAAGCATATTTAAAATCGAGTAGTTTCGGTCCCGTTTTGGATCGGATAGTGAAAACCTTGTATTAAAAAGGACAAGTAATGGAGTATGGAGGGAAGCGGATTTATTCATATAAGACAAAGACAAATGTGAGATAAAGGAAAACTCAGCAAGGACGATCTATCTTCACCTTTACAAAGGCGTCCCTATTCTCTTCAACGCGTAGTATAGTGGCCAGCGTCAAGAATGTGAAGGATCTTTGGTTTGTTATATTTTCAATTGAAAAACTATATTAAGATTGTTAATTTTTAACTTTAATGTATGTAATGTAAAATAAAAAACTGTTGCGTGAATTCACTGGTTGCTAGAAGCACGGCGCCAGTCAGTGTGGAGATCTTTGGGAGAAATCTACGTCCAGCTGTGGACGTCTAGAGCTAGATGATGAATGGTAACCACATTAAACGTTTAGAAGTAAAATCTGGTAAAATTGCAGTTTCCGGCAAGAAAGACGAATCACTAGACAATATATTCTTAAATATTACATTCTTACTATTTATATAAGAAAACCATTAATAAACTTAAGCTATTCAGCCGTTTTTTAATATTAAAAAATTATAGAAAATGTCATAAATTGAAATAAAACAATTTAAGTACATATTTACCAGACTTTAGATATAGCCTGACTTTGACATATTTCGCAGATATGGTACTCATATATTAGTTTATAAACATTGGCACAACTTTATAAGTTTTAGATTTAAAGCTTAACAATAGAAAAACCGTATAATATAATACCATATAATATAATAATGTTTACTCACATTTTGTACGGAACACTATAACGTGAATCAACTACTTGGTATTTCCACAACTAAAAAGTTTAAGTGGTTCGGTCTTATATCCTGTACGATAGAACTGTATAAATCGAGCGGGTATATCATGAAAATCGCTTCATTTTGAGTCTCATATCTTCAACTTCATTTCATTAAGTTACCTTCAGAAAAAATCTAAGCAATTCCATTTGGGTCGACCTAAAAGTTCAACGCATTATCGCACACGAATGAGCAAATGTAATGGACCTAACATTAAAGAGATTTTCACTCACTAAGTTTTATTACTGAACTCGGAAAAATTTGCAAAAAAAGAACTTTGAAACGGATAATGAATTTTTCAAGATCTTCAATATTTGCTTATTATAACATTATTCAAAGTATTAAGTATTGTTTCATTAATATTTAACTGACATGGTGACAGAGTGGGAGTTTGCTATCTGTGGTGTGGAGTTTATTATGTGGTAGTTTTTTCTTTCTGGCTACCACCCTATAAGTAAATCTGCTGCTGTTATAGTATTGTTATCAATATGAGAGCCTGAGTATTCTAAGCGAACACGCTCCACCGTCCATGTCTCCTAAAACAACAAAATAATGTACATTCCCAATACAAACACTCTTACATCGCCGATTCGAAGCGACGAGAGAAAAATTACATGGATACGTAAAATGCGAACTTTTCTTTTTCGCTTACTCGCAATCATTGCCCCAAAGGAATTCAATCGGAAAAACTATCATAGAATAAATCGATGGTGTAATAACCATTTCGCTTTCATATCGTATACTTTATAAAGGCTAAAATGCCTATATATTACTTATTGTTGATTTTATTTATTTACATGCAACGTGTAAAGGGGAATTTAATGCATTTTACATTATCTTTTAGTCTACCTTAGGAGATACAGAAATGTCCTGAGGGTGCACCTGCTTTTATTTTAATTTCTTAAGCTAATAGAATGTTAAGAAATATACATATTAAGATATTAATTTAAATAAATAAGACATAATAAACATTATTAATGCATAATGCATATAGTATGTGGTTGGAACGTCTGCCTTCCACGCCAAGGGTACCGGGTTCGAATCCAGCCTGCAATAATGAATTTTTCAATTAATATGTACTTAGTATAACAAGTAATATCACCACCTTACCTAACTTACATGGCTTAATGTATCAAATCGCGTGGTTATATACATAAATAAAATACATATAACATAGCTGACGATCGAGCTAAGTGCTGTTCCTTGAGAGACCTATGTCCTGCTGTTACCTTCAGCAGGCTGTTGATGATGACACACTATACACAAATATATATACATAAATGTATGTGTATATACATGAATACATATAATAAATAAAAATTAAACTCGTTACACACCCTTTCATACATAGTTATATACCTGTCATTGTCTCATTGAGAAGAAGTTCCCGAACTTAAACGTGCTCATTAGTAACTGTTCTCATTTCCAGAGGCAGCGCATTGCAGAGAAGAATACATTGAATTACAGTTATTAACACTGAGAATTACCTTAATTTAAACTATAAGGAGATGTAAGAGGTCCTACACAACAACTTACGGGACCTAAACAAATCTCTCCTACTTGTGGTGCACGCTAATCGAAAACAAGGCTCTAGCTCGACAGTAACCTGTATTAGGCTAGAATGGTAAAAGACGGCCCAAATCTCTTCATTATTTGGGGAAACCAATGTCCTGCAGTGGACGTGGCTGATAAAGATTATTTGTGTAAGACAATCAGACAGAGCCAGAGACAGTCTAATGGCATAGTTCTGCTTCCAAGCCGTAGTGTGAAAACCTTATTGAATTTCATTTTGCTGTAGCTTAACTTAACGTTTAACATCTTGCACCAACGCAATGAGCTAGTGTAAAGCTTTTAAGATCTGTTAATATTAGATACAAGAGTGTACTTACTATCAGGAAACCGTTCTGTTCGCTTCAACAAATTATAGCATAAAAATAGCAGATAGCACTCTTAGGTTGAGAAAGCTCTAGAATAGGAATTTCATTCATGTTAAGAAAAGCTTCCATTATATGTATGAAGATTAATAGACGTTTTTGTGTATATATATTGTAATTTTAAATATTTACATGTCGTATTTCATAAAGATATTGCTTGTTTTTCTATATATGTATTTTATATAAAATTTTGGTTCACTAATATATGTATATACATCTTTTTATTTTACTGTTATTTCATGTAGCAAAGAGACGACCAAAGTGTTGGTAAGTGATACGCTTGTCTATACAACTTGGCGCTGGTTAAGATGACATACAGCACCACATTGCGCTCTTCGCCATAAGACGTTAAATATTAAGTCTCCTTAACCCAGTAATTTCACTAACATACAACACCCGTAATAAGTCAAACATAGATCTAAACTTTGAAGATCTATATCATCTGTTGATATGAATCAACAGTCTCCTTTATTAAGAGTTTAAAATAACTTATAGATTTGTAAAGGAGTTATGTATTAACATAAAAGCATTTCACGGTTTTAGTTCAAGTAAATGTATATATTTGTTATATATAAATCATCATTGGGCAACCAGTTGTTTGTGTAGAAAAGTTACAATAATATAACTTGCCTTTTGGCCCGAAAAACAGCCGCCAATAAATTGCTATGTTGTTTACTGGGAGATTTACGGCTTTGACGAGAACATTAAGTCGGAAATTACTGATTTGAATTTGTCCAGTATTTCCTCTTACTATAAATGATTTACTTTTAATTAAAAAAACGCTGTTTTATTCATTTCTCCTTACTATTACTGTTTAACATACGCTATTACTATTTTTGGGAACTGTTTATGAAAATCTTAATTACACTATGTATGTTAAATGTCTTTTATTCTATAACCTATAAAATATTATGCGTCGATTTCTGGGGTCGGCAACTTGTAACTCTTTAGTTGCAAACACAACAAAAAACATTTAAAAATATGTTTTTATAGATTAATGAGAACTTAGCAACATTTTTTTGGTTTTGGAAAACACACTATATACATTAGTTTTTATGAAAAAAAACTGTTTCTGCAAGTACTATTTATTGTCAGCAAGGAAAAAAATTTATCTTTTTAAAATCTTTGAATTTTTATAAATATTCATATTTAAAATTTTCCGACTGAAAAGGTTCCAATCCCAGATCTAGTGTATTCACACTGCAGCTGTTTTTTTATAACTTTTATATTAATATACTTATAATTTCTTTTGAATACATTAATGAATTTAAATCTACAAGACATAGTCATATGAAATAAATATTGAATAATCTTTTAAAACAATGTAAGGGTTTTAAGAGGTCCCACATATGGTACCCAAGCCAACCTCACCTGTTCGTGCTGCACACAGCTAATCAACAAACAAGGCTCTGGGCCAGCATGGTAGGAGATGGCCTAAATCTCCTCACTATTGGGGGAGACCAATGTCCAGCAGTGGACGTCTATTAGCTGATGATGTAAAACAACTTACGTAATAGCTGTTAATGAAGACTTTACCAACAACCATTAAAAGCTATACCACAAAATTTCAGTTTACAAAAATAATTCACCATTCGTTTGGACTGCACACACTACTTATCTCTTAGTTTTGTTTACACTGGCTTTAAAATGTTCTAAGCTTGTTTAAGTCGACTAATCGGTGTTGATTTAAGTAACAAATTGTTGTGGGTTCCAAGTTGAGGGTACTTTTGTTACTGTTTAGCTTATAATACAATTTTTTATTACAAATCGCTCATGAAAAACTCATTTCAGATATAACTTGCTCTGGTTTCGTCTAATAATAAACCATTTAACTTATGAACATCAATACTAACATATTTTTAAATTATAGAGCTTTTATCGGAAACTATCTAGGCAGGTTTCACCGGAGCTCTTGTTTTTACCGCTAAATAATAATATTCAAACATTACTGTATACCGATTTGAAGGGTGCTGTATGCTACTGAAATTACTGGATGAGGACGAGCGCATTGTGGTGCTGTGTATACCATCTTCGTTTCACTTACCATCAACTTAATGCCTTGCTTGTCACGTCATCTCGTCGAGTAGAAAAAAGTATATCATTTTAACCAATCCCGTCAAAAACTACTTGTCTATCACATCGCTTAGTCAAATAAAAAAAGGTAGTTTAATCTCTTAACGATCGTCTTGTCGTTATAAGCAAGCGTATCACTTATTAGCAAGTGAACGCCTTGCTCGTCACATCGCTACGTCGAATAAAAAAACTTTATGTCAATATAGACTTGTTCTGTTGAGTAGTGATAGTAACGTCATTGTTTAAAGAAAATTCATCCGTACTAGCCTTACCAACTTTAATTAAAGGAAGTTATTTATAATAACATAAATAAAGTTAATAAAAGGCGATGTAAGTTATGTAGACAATGCACAGCCGTAATTTTTCTAAGTGGCTTCCAGACGCAAAGAAAACAATATAGAAGATATAAATGGTGGAGTGCGATTACAGAGCGCGGAGTAGAGAACGTCACAGCGAGTCAATTTATTAGCTACTTGTTTTTACTACTTCAGAGACCGCTAGATCTAGCTTACTGAGTTTGCCTAGCTATTTATCTTAGTCGTATACAAACAGAAAATATTTTCATATTCACTTCTATATTTCGCAACAGAAGTTTTTGATAAATTAATTACGAAATGAAATGATGCAGCATCGTGAATTAGATGTTAGGATATCTACAAAAGACTACCAATGTCATCATTATCATCAACTGATACACATCCAATGCTGGATAAAAACTTCCTCAAGGATCTTCACACCTATCAGTCCTGGGCTTCCTGCTTTTAGCGATTTCCAACGACCTTGACAAAGCCTAAAGACTTACTCGCTATAAATACTATGACCAACTACTATAGACATACATCTGACCATATTGATGGTAGCCCATGTATGTCATAAAATCTTGCTATTATACAAACTCCTGTCATTTTGGGGACCTCAAAACCTAATACGAACTTTCGTGTAAAATATTTTGAATATACTTGGAGAATTTATACTAATTATGCATTCATATCAGTAATGCATGGTCATTTGGGGTCCGGTGTTATAACTACGATAATATAATCCTCGCATAATATTAACGTCTCTACGCTCTGTTATATCCGACCCCTGTAGGACACTTTGCTGTCTAGATATTTCCCCCACTTTACCCCCTTGCTGATAAATGTATTATAAGTAATATAAAGGTATTCATGACTTGCAACACAGACTTAGCCGCATCCAGGGTATTCAGGGGAGACTATCACCCTTCGCATTGTTTAGTCTGTAGTCTCCGGCGCTTCGTTGCTTATGCATAATAAATTATTACAAAGATCATTATATTAATGATCGCTGACCTTTTAATGAAAATAGAACCTTAAAAAGAAATATAACTACCATTAAAAAAATATTAAAACAATGACATAATGAAAATGATGTCAGCCTCTGTAGAAATATTGTACGATTATCATTAAAGTGATGTTTTCCTCGGAACCTATAGGTTTCCTCAACACTATTAACAATTTTATTTATCATCAATGTTATAAATATTTCTGCCTGTCTATATACTTATGTATATCTGTCTATATCATCATACATTTACACTTGCATAATGATTTACAGTGGCAGAGTGATAATAGTGACCTAATATTCCGAATTAGCACTCAAATATCATTATTGGTTTCACAAATGGTAAATAGAAACAATATCAGCGTTTAAACCCTATAACAGACTGCATAATTAGTATAATTTATATTATTAAGAATTTATAATAATAATTATACATCTATGGTATTTCATTCCTGTTCTTAAGTTTACAAAAATTATTGTTGAAAATTATACAAAGCTGAGTCAGTGCTTTGAATTATCAAACGTTGATAGTTTTCGTTCTCTTAAACTAGCTAATAATAAACACAAAATATGGTATATGTAATAAAACTTACATTTATTACAATATAGTCTAGTCGTATTGCCTGAGATGTATCAATTTATAACAAAAAAGAAAACATTTCCGAAAATTTATTCCTGACCACAGTTGTCGTCCTCGGGCGTGTGGTAATTTGTCACAAGCGTTTCTGCTATCGAACTGCGGAAATCCCGATGCCAAACAAAGAGATTTAACTGTAATATTTGCTGCTGCCTCTGCGTCTATGACGTGTTAAGCTACTGCGAAAATTTCAATCAAATATCAAAGAACTCTGCTACTTATAACACTGTTTTCTATTTTTCAAACTATTTCACATCAGAAATCATCCACAGTTGAAACAGATTAATACAATTAAAAGATACAACTAAAAGAGAATAAAAGACTAAGGTCATAGATTTGGATATGATAAGCCTTGCAATTTCACTTGATACATACAGATCTCAGTGGGTCTTTCACAACAACTCAAGGAACCCAAGCCAACCTCACCTGTTCGTGGTGCACCCTGCTTATCAACAGACAAAGCTCAGGCTCCGCACAAAACCGTATTGGACCACCGTGATGGGAGATGGCCCAAATCTCCCCATTAATGGAGAAGGCCTAAGTCCAGCAGGTGGACGTATGTACTGATTATGATATAGATCTCTTCGTCATCTTTTTGCCTCACGTCATAACTCTCGTTCAAGATATCAAAATCCGGAATTAGAATTAGTCAATAATATTCTGTTGAACTTATTTTATAATTTAATATCTAATCTGTATTAGTTCATCATCGTCACCACTGCATAAATTATAGACGTAGGTAAAATTAATCACTTTATATTCCTAACCCAAATAGTTATTACTTTAACAACTCTCTAAACATACTAAAACACCTATTACTGTGGCTTTATAATTACTATTTTTAATTAAACATTTCATAACATAGCGTCTAAGAAAGCATCAAACGATTCCCTGAAATCGTAAAAAAAAGTTTCAAAGACTTGAAGTTGAAAGGTAAGAAACACTTTAGTGCTTGCTCCGCTAACCTGTCTCAATAGAATGCGTCGCCAGTACGCAAAGTGCGGTGCGATATACCTTACACCTTTATAACCTCTCCTGGGGTGACTGTAAAGAGGCAGTGTAGTGTACCTTCAGGCGTATGCGAGTGTGCAAGCGATGTAGTCATTGTGTGCGTAGTTCACGGTTCAAGCACTCAAAGAAAACACTACAAAAAGAGAAATACTTGGAAGACATTTTACAATACCACCGAATACAAACTTTCCTTTTTTCATCCCTGATTGTAAAGGAGAATAGTTAATTTCAAAGCGTACTTATTGTTTGTCTGTAGCTATATATCTAACAGATATTTTAGCAGATTACTAATCACAGGCAAGAGGTCTTTGGTGCCAGAGGCTTTCTAGGGAGGTACCATCGCAGCTCCTATTTTCACCGCCAAACAGTACTGTTTAAACATTACTGCGTTCCGGTTTGAAAAGTGCTGTAAATTAGTGAAATCACTGGGGTAATGAGACTTAACAATTTACGTCTCAAGACGATGAGCACAATGTGATGTTGTGTATACCGTTTTAGCCAGCATTATATTGTTATGGGCAAGCGTATAACTTATCATCAGGTGAATACCTTTTTCATCTCGACATTTTGTTTAATAAAAAAAGAATTCTTTGTAGACTGCTGTATTCTGGTTTGAAGGGCAATGTAGCTAGTGGAATTACTCGTTTAGTGTCATTCTAACCAATGCCTCGTTATTACGGATAATCGTATTAGTCTCATCGCTACGTCATAAAAGAAAACAAATTTGTCGTATACATATTTGTATATAAATAGATAAACCCTTTATTGTACACAATATGGTATAACGAATGAATTTAAATAACTAAACTTGTAATGTAATTGTGGGCAAGAGCGGCTTTAGCGCTATAAGCGATCTCTTCCACGCAACTCAATACATAAGTAACTATATATAAGGTCATAATATTTTTCTAAATAGAAAGTAGTATTGTAACGGCGGATAAAATGATTGTTCAACGTGTAAGGGAAATCTAATTTATTACCCAGTTCAAATTGCATACAATAAATCTATTTTCACATTGTGAAAATTGGAACTATAATTTTGTGAGCACTTGCTTGCAGTTTTATAACAACCGTGTCCCGGTCGGGAACATTTGTTTAAATTGTACGTATGATAAACTATTATTTATTCGCGTATTTTCCGTGCCATTTGTTTTTATACACGACAAAGTTTACATGCGGAGTTTTTGATTGCATAGTAAGAGGTAATTCAAATTTACTCTGAATGCACTCACCCTCATAATTTTAATTACATGTTTTACTTACATTTTTAATTAGCAATTATACTTTCAAGCAAAGAAATAAGTATAAAAAAATAATGACCTAATACTTAAGTTGAATAACAATTTACACTGAAAAGAATAACTTAAATTAAACAACGCTAACGTGATTAGATATCAAAAATATCTCGCACAGCGCTTGACTATTATACTCAATACCATTAGCAGAGCCTATGTCTTATCTGATAACATTATGTATCTCATAAACTACATTCTGTGAAAATTGTATGTTACTACAACATAAGCAGTGTTTTTACTAAATTTTGTTAATGTATCTGGCGAAGAGACAAGCAAGACATTCACCTGGTGGTAAGTGATCCGTTTGCCCATAACAACGCTGGTAAGATAATATATACAGCGCCACTTGCCGTTGTAGCCTTGAAACATAAGGTGTTAAGTATCATTACCCAACTAATTTTACTACCTTATAACATCCTTGGAACAGTGACACAGTACTGTTTGTCGGCTGCAATAGGAGCTGTGGGTAATACTTCGATGTCAATGGCAGATTATTTTATAGAAAGTAATTCTTGTTATGACTTTTACAATCTCCGTGAATTATGACATCCAATGTAGAGCATATAAACAGTGCTAAATTAAAAGATTTTCATTGTTTGTTTAAGTTATCGCCGCGGTAAGAATTTGGGACAGGATGTGAGTAGGTTATTAATCTTGTCATTCCCACCTGCCTCAGGGCGGCGTTACGAATGCGTAATAGGAGTTAACCGCCGCGATATCGGCACGGGGCTTTAACTAAATCCCGACCTGGAGCCGTTATTGCGAAGATTCTTCGTTTACCCGTCGCTGACTAATATATCTCTCACGCACCGCGACCCACATTACTTAAAACAGTGACTTTTGTTTCGAAAAACAAAAAAAGGCTTTAGACACAATCAAACATTTATACACAGACCTTTATATTAACGGAAACCTGTTACATATTTATTATTGACAGAATCAGAAGAGCCAGCAATTCTCTAATAACATATTTTTTTAATTATGTACACTATCAAAAATTTATTTAGCGAATAGGCGACGAGACGAGCAAGACGTTCACCTGATGATAAGTGATACCACGTGGCCAATACAACGTGGCGCTGGTTAAGGTATACCATACACAGCATCACATTGCACTTGTCGTTTTAATATACAAGATATTAAGTCTCATTACCCCAGTGTTTTCACTAGTTTACAGCACTTTTCAAACCGGAACACTGTAATGATTGCAAAGTACTGTTTTTCGGCTGCAATAGGAGCCACAGTGGTACCTACCTAGACGGTAAAAACCAACTACCGTCAAAGAAAAAGTAAAAAAAAAATATCTATAACAAAATATCTGAATTTAAAATATACACTCAAGAATTTGGATATCTAGTGCCGATAGAGACCTGTTAATAAAATATAGTAACTTATTTGACTAAAGAGTCTCTCACAATCACAATACAGTGTTATATCAACTAAATGGATAAATCTAACTTTTTTATATATATATATAAATCTCTTAAATCAGTTAATGGAAAGCTCTCAGTGGAACAGTCTGCAATCAATTAAGTTGAATGCTCGTGTCAATAAACAAATTGAACCCTGCTGCGATACTATTTACGCAGACGGTTAACGAGTTTGAATTATGTTACGGTGCGAACTTTCATTTGTACTTGAGATTAAATAAAAACTGAAACTCTTCCCTGTACTTGTTTACTTCACTTACTTTCATATTTGTCACAATCTTTATTTATGTAATTATTAACAAAAGATGTTAATTTTGTGGCACTTGTAACAATCAATGCACAAATTTTAGTTCTTTATAAATCATTAAAAGAATCATAATGTTTGTTAGAAGACGAAAGGAGTCAATACAATTGTAGACTTCAGGTATAATTAAAACAAAACACATATTTATATACTATTATAAAATCCTATATATTTTTAACCATGAAATACAATATTGTTAAATAACCGTTTCGGTAACGTGAAAGTAATAACGATCGTGGTAGTTAAAATTATTTTTAACTTCACTGTTACTTCAGAAATCAACTAAAACAATGTTTCCTAACAATTGAGCATAAAAAAATAATTTTTTGGTTCTATAGTTATACATCTTTTTATTCTCAAGGTAACATTCTATAGTTATAAAAATCTTTACTAATATATAAATGAATACCTTAAATTTCGTTATCGTAATCATTCCTTTGTTTCTTTTACATCTTTGTCCTTGGTTGTTTGCTGTAGTTTCTCAAAAATAAGATACCTTAGAAATTTCTGTAGAAGTATTATCGATAGTTTATAAAAAGGTAATATGACTCAACATAATATCTAAAACGGTTCCAATAAGAAATATATCAGTCAGTGTCATCATGTCCACTTATTGTGAATTGCTCTCGTAGAATAAAATATATTGCGGACAAGACTCGACCCGTTGTTCCCGGAGCCGCAAAAAACTATCCTTTGGTAATGACCGCTCAATATACTACGGATAATAAATGTTTCCGTGTTGAAATTCTAAGCTACTTTGAATCTAAATCGACACAATGTTTCACATAATATGTATGCGACACAATTCTAGCGAGAGATGCTATCCTCTCGCTCTGGCTCAGGCTGCCTATCGTATTCTGAGGGGGCACATCAAGCGTCGTTTATCACAACAGCTGGGTGCAAACTGAGCCCAATCACGAGGAAGTCCCCCTCCACTT
>DWLS01003743.1:0-15193 GCA_018246255.1 Pachliopta kotzebuea | reverse complement strand
GGCGGCACCCTTATCTACTACAAGAGGTCACTTCACTGTGTCCCTCTCGACTGCCCTCAGCTGTCATACGTCGAAGCAGCATGACTGTTCTATCTGTTAATATATAAAAGCGGAGCATTCTTGTTAACACGTTTAAGACAATGTAAAACATAGTTCAAGTGTAAGCCCATTGACAAAAAAATATCACATTGGTATGAATACGTACATTTTTAAATTCTGTTCTGAATCCTCAGAGGCCCGCGTTGCGCTGTAGTCACGTTTACTTACAGGGAGTTGCTTTTAAATTCAGTTTAAAAAGTTGGTTTCTTTAAAGAAGTGTTTGCTATGAATGGTTTACTGCGAGGAAACGGTAACTCTTGTTGAAAACTAGGCAACACGATTTGGCGAGTAAAACTTCAATAAAACCCGCTCTTGTCCCTAAGACGTGAAATGCACGAGTATTTCTTTCACACAGGAAAAAATACAAATTTGTCCCTATATATATACCGTTCTAAATTTATACTAATTTTTGATGTTTCTATCTTCAACTGAGTTAAATGATGAAATTGTGAAATTATATCGAAAGTAATACTGTATTAGATATTCTCGCGCTGTTTAAGTTATAACGAGCTGCAGTGAGTATCGGATGAGAAATTTGGCGGAGAAATTGTCTCGAAATTGGTCGCTTAAAACTTTGGCAACCTCTTGCGGTCCGAGACCGTTGATGTGGAATAACGACATTTGATGATGAAGCTTTAGGACTAACACGGGTTTTATAACTCGTACTGTGGACCTTAGATCAATTAAATATGAAAAAGACAGCTATTTATTTACTCAAACTTTTTGTGCCCCGTAACAACTTTGTTATAATATAACAACATATATACAAAAACGCCAACCAAATTCCAAAAGAAAGCATGCATTTTGTTATACGTACATAACACATTACATATATAAGATAAATATAATAATAAGTTGGTAAATACAAATATATTTAGTATATATAAAGTGGTTAATGTATTAAAATAAGGACATACATAAATATTACTGATAACTGACGAGACTTTAGGCTATTGTTAACTAAAGAAATTAACTGCATTTTCCTATTGCCACATAAATTTAGTTAACTTCTAATGTAAAGGGGACAATACGTTGCGCTGGAACCCGACATTTTGTACGAAGTGTAGTTAACATTTGTGCATAATATGCTTACAGTAACGAACTCCGGACTTAAAGTTATGTCTTTAACATTTACCCTAATTCAGTTGTTCACTCTATAAATCCTTTAATTATACAGATAAAATTCCTTCTAATGAATAATTTACATTATTGCTGTAGTAAGTCTTTTTTACTGGAGACAGCTTGAGTAAATAACCGTTGCGCCAATTTCAGCAACCAAACAGTTTTGAACATGTAACTTTTTTGTCTCTAACACCTAATGCTTGACATTATGTCTCAAGTACTCGACACTCTTATAAAGCAAATCTAAGTAAACTTGTGATTGTATACATAAGTAGTTTTACGCTTTGATGGTTGCGTTGCACCCATTTAGACAATCTTCGGCAACAGACTCTCCTTAATATGATTGATGTAAATAAGTATCCAAATTTAGTACAGTACATTTTAGTTAAAAAAAGTCTAAATTACTAATTTTGTTATTAAATATAACTTAGTTAGCAGCAATTGTTTTTTGGAAAATAAGCATAAAAATAATATATGGACAAAACAAAACTGTTTCACACGAACTGTCCAACATTTACCACAAAACAATACTAACAAAACTAAACTACACAAAAGTAAAATATTTTACACGATACATTTATACGTAATAAAATTGACATCGCTAAACAACTTCAAATAAAAGTTATTTATCGAAATATTTTATGTACTGAATACTTTTATTGTATATATATAAGGAAACACATATATTTGCTGTTTCATATTTACGCAGTAATATTACTATTCCTCATAAGTTTTAATGTTTCTCAACAATTTATAAATGTATTATTGAATGTAAATATGTATGTTAATATACACTTTGAAAAGTCTAGTTACGATGTTTGCACAGCATCACTCTGCGTTTCATTTTGAGTTCAGTTAAATAAAAGGTAACAAGGTTATTCGCAGTTACAATTTGATAATAAAATAAGCGAAACAAGTGTTAGTTTATTGTCTGTTAAAAATAATCTATTTTATACAATTGAACAATCATATTTTGCCACTATAGATTTTTACGTTTTATTTAAAACAATGTAATAACTCAATAAATAATACGTTGTATTTAATATAAAATTATATTTTACTTTACTAATTTTTTCTAACATTCCCGTACGAAATGCGTCAAATCCATTTAGATTTCATGTTTAAAAACAAATATGTTTGGCATGTTAAAAGCATTGTGTAGGCTTATGGACTTTGCGCGTTTTGTAAAACCATTTTCGCGGCGTATCTGTCAGGAATGTGTACATTTTTCATTCTATTAAAATCGTCAGAGAACAAAGTCTCCCATAAAAATTATAACTTTTTTTATTAACTTGCCTATAAACTCGACTTGTGCAACCTGAAAGAATAGTTCTCATCACATAAACACTTTGAAAACCAACAATTTTTTAACTTAAAATGTCCATTTCTTAATTAAGTAATAATATTGCAAGTCAATAGTCATAATATTGCAAGTAGTTTATAACACATCTGCATTACTTAGCTTATACAACACTATCCAATTTCACTTTAATAAACTCATATACTAACATCATCGTGAGGTGCCTTCTTCAAATTAAGTCAGGTAAGGAAACTTTCCCGGTCTACTCTTTTGTACTGATGATATTTATGCCTGGCTCTCCACTTTACATCGCGAAATCTGTACCCAATTTTAGCTGCGTTTTTTGACATAAATAAGTCAAATTTAAGTTCAAGAAGATTACAATAAAAATCGTTATGAAGTATGTTAAACAGAGTTAACTTAAGTTGTAAGTGCATTCAGAGAGTTATTTCAATCAGAAACGTTCCGTACATAGATAATTCAGCTAAAATATACTTCTAATATTTTAGGTTCTGGCCGCTTTAAAAAATTACATGTGTTGTTAGTTAACATTATGTCATGAAAAATATTTTGACTCAAAATAGTACACAGGTTATTTTAAAAGTTATTATCAAGGTCGCTAGATGACGCTGAACAGAATAACACCCCGCTATGTTTGTATTCGAGTAGATTGGATAAGGACCTCGTTTGAGATAAAACGTTGCGTATACTTAATACGGCACTGTAATATACCTTGTAATTTTTGCGATATATTCCGTCTGATCCACGGAGTATTATTAACTTAACTTCTGTAATATTATTACAATTATCAGGGTACTTGTAGTCATGGATATCACTCGCTTCTGTATTATAAAGTTTCACATCTTTTAAATTGTTTCTGTTATAACAAATAAATATCAGTGTAAATTCCGTTAATATAGTAAACAAAATTGTTTTCTTTAATGTTGTTTAAAATGAAGGTGATTTTATTTTATTATATATATATATAGCCTATTATAAATCTATGAAATAAAGTAAAAAAAAGGTAATTTTATTCTCTAATTACACGTGTCCTTTATTTTATCCTCCATTTTATGAGATGTATATATAGAAAACAAAAAATACTGCAATTTATATACATACGATCCTAGATCGTTTCATGAATTACTCACTACATGATAATTATTACAGTTTTTTCTAATGACTAACATTTCATGACCTCGATTAGATGAAAATTACTCGCTAGATGTCACTATGCTTACTTTAATTTAGCTATATTGTAATAATTAACTAGAAACAAGTTTTCACAGAGTAAACTTCATTATGTATAATATATATGTTATATTTCATTATTTTTCATTCATTCATGTAATATATATGTTAAGCGCATTCAAAACTACTTTGTTTCTATTTAAAAGGTCCGTAGTAAAAAAAACTGAACCTATCTATACTATGACAATGAGTATTATTAATTTTATTTTTAAATGTTTTAATAACAATAAGTGTGTTAAAAATTTTCACAATATTTGACTTCTTCGTCAATAGATGGCAATAAAATCAACCAAGGAACAAAACCGACGTAATAGAGGAATACATCCAAAGTACCAAATAACTAGTTTACTGTTTTATTACTGTATAATTCATACACTTTTAAAATATCTCTTCTTTGACCTTTAATATAATACAAAAGTCAATAAAAATTAAACAGATGTGATTTTCACAAAGAAAATGCGATTTCGCTAATTTTTCCGTCCACAATGCGCCAAATAATTTTAATCTAGTGCCAAAGGAAACTGTCCTTTGGCACTAGATTAAAATGTGCATGGTTATAATAATAAAGATAATACGTATACTAAGGTGAACTGGTTGTAAAGAAGTAGGGATAGATTATATAAATTACACTGTCGAAAAGAAAATATTTTTCTACCCTTTAAAAAGAGACCAAATTAAAGGCTACGAGGAAGAATCGCTTTGTCGCTTGCTTCTCCCGGTAGAAGTGTCCAGTTTAACAAGTAATAATTATAGTACAGTAGCTTTTACATTGCTTTGTTGTCAAAGGTTCGTGTGTCTCGCTGAAGTTAATGAACAGTTTTAGGTGGGTAGTAGTCCCATTTTTATTATAAAAATAACCCATAATCATAGACAATCATCAATGGTGTAGTAGTTTTATTAAAATTGTTATATAGTAACTAATTTCGTCACATCGGAATAAAATACTCTATCCAATAAAAAGTTTACGTATAAAAATGAATGACTAGTTGATATGCCGAAGTATTATTTTGTAATGTATTTGAAAAAATGGATTCATAGTCCTCAAAATATGTCTCAAATCGTTTACGATAGATATGTACAGATACGCATATACAATAAATAATTCTAAACAACCAAATAATATCTCCACCGCTGTTAGTAGATCTCTTCTCTTATAAGGCAAGAGTTTAGGTCATTTATTACCAAGCTAGCTATTGGATTAGCAGATGTTACTCGTACAGGCCTACGAAAAATGTTGTTTTTAGTACTTATTGGTTCCCTACTGATGTATCTCCTCATCGGCAGCTCCATCTGAATGAAAATTGAACTACAGTACTTTATTAACCCACTACACTAGCTCCTATTTATACACCTACATTTTTCAATAACTCCATATAATTAAGACACGGATTTGTTTATGATTATGGTGTATACCACAATTCATAATAAAAACACGACAAATACCCATCTACCCATTCCACCTCCCGCCTGTCACTAGCAAACGTTTCTTCATCTTGAACGTTTGTTCTAAGATTTCGAGAAAATCTTTTGTTGGCTTATCTTGAAGTTTAACGTGAATGCAACGAAATTATATTTGATATTTCCTTGGCTATACTAAAGGCAAGTAAGATGTTATAGTATTTTTATAGCATAAATAGACATTCACGTGATAACGTTGTGTTGTCCAACACGGTAGATTGACAATTTGATGAGAATCATTAGAAGTCGCTGGATCTGAATAATAAAATTTAAAGACCTGTGTCCAGTATAGGGTGTCCGGTTGATAATAATCAGAATGACTGAAGAGGTTACGCATTACACATTCTCATAAATACCTTGCTTTCTTCGTTGTAGATGGTTGAATGTATTACTTATTTTCTGATTAATTTCACGTTTCACAAGGCTTTTCGAAGTCATCTTATATGGAAAATCCTAGCCAGCCCTTTCTCAGTGACATGACTCAGAATTTGGAAATTCAGTGATACATCGCGTCGACGATGATTATTTCTATTAATGGTCTCTTCTTATGTATTCAACAAAACGCCAATATCCTTGAAAAAATTATGATAAAAATGTTAAAACAATTTTTTTTACAACTTCTATTGAGTATACTGCAGCGATTAAAGTTACTCTACATGCACACGCTGGTGCAGTTATATTGGCATATTGACATTTCGCAGCTATAATGGGCACTGAAATAATACCTAGACGGTTTCCGACAAGAGCAACGTACTACAAGTAATATCGACCGCTCATAAATGTCCGTCAGGGTCTACTGGTGGTTCTACAATAACAGAGCAGGTTTAAACCGGCATTTATAGCACGGAGGTACGTAACAGTTATTAGTTTCAGATATGACCTATTCAAATACGTAGCAAATCATCTATAATAAGTTAGAAACTGACCAATATTGTGTGGAAAGCTCGACTATCCAATAGCATGTAATTGATAATTTTATTAAACTTTATATTTCGTACCCGTTCTACACTATTTATTATTAAGTCTATTGTTAGGTTTACTGGTACTGATAAATCTGTAGCCAACGGTAATAAAACATAACGATGTCTCAAGTCGTCGACCATCACAATATGGTACTAATAAACATCCCTTCTATCACTTGAGAAAAATAAACTAAATACTTTGTAAATCCGCAGTAAATTACAAGTATTTATTTCTGTATAATATATCCCTCATAATTGAAGTGAGCGTGTTTGAGACAGTGGGTGAGGGCGAATTTACGGCGCCTTTTGTTTCCGCTTGTCCATACGTTAAGGATACGCGACAATGAAACAATACAGTAGTTGGTGGGCACGAGATTTAGTGGGGTATAGACAATGACCATCATGTACACATGGTAACTTGATTTACAAGACGGGGACAATGGACGCCTACGCCTTACACTTGTTTTCAAAGACACTACCACGAACCGCGGCCGCTTGATTCACTTTGAAATATTTATAACTAAATGGGGGCTCCTTCTTTCTGCCACCTATCATATAAGTATTAACAAAATTTTAACTATTTAAGTAAAAATGTAATGTAAATGTTTCTAGTTAACTTTGTAAAGTTAATTCTAATTAATTTATTAATTTAATAATATTTAAGTCATTTTCTCTGTATTTACGTTAATTCTGTTTTCTACACTGTCAAAGTACTCCTTCTTTATCTTAAAACCAATTCAAATCAGGGACAGCAAAGAAGCCGTGTTGTGTGCGTAAATAAAATCCATTCATAAATACTTGAATGTAGTAATCTATTTAGTAAGATCACACAGTTAACGATATGTATCATCTTATTGAATTAGAAAACCATATGTACTACCAAAATAATATTATGCCCGTCTCTTTTCGTATTTATATTAAAGAATTTATTCTAAAATACACATATACCTACGTAAAACTAAAGGTAACTAAACTTCAAACTCCCTTATAGAGTTCTGAGAGCCAATAACATCGCCTTTTTTAGTCCATATAGTATAATAACTAAAACTCGCTCCATTACTACGTATTGCGTCCTGAATTTTGTATACTGTATGAAAACCATTTAAAGCTTTGCGCGCAGGTTATTTCTTTCATGACAAAGTAATTCTTATATATTTTATAACAAAATATCTACCTTGTTTATGTAAATAATAGCTTTGTATTGACTCAAATTAAAAATATCAATTGTCAATTTTGCTGGGTGTACAATCCAGGTGAAAATTGCTGCACAAACGAAATTGTACGGAGTTCATTACGCAGCGAATGAAATTAAATCAGGAAATTAAAGTCAGCAGCCAAATCTAATCTAAGAATATAATAGTCTCTAAAGTTACATTAAACTCCGCGTTTAAAGGGCTTAATTAAATTAGATGATAAACAAATTTTCACGTAATTAAAATTAACATTCATGATTTTATTTATTTTCATTTTATTATTTACTTCAGCTCTTAATAAAGGGTGTTAGCGCAATAATACGAAAAGGTTTCTCTTCACCTTATCTCTATTTTGGAGACCAAAATCAATCAGACTTTTCCGGTTGGTGGATTTTGAAAAAGATCACATAAAAAGCAGTTGTACTTTTCCTTGAGTTGCTCCTTGTTAGTCGCCTTTTTCGACACCGAGTCTATACTGGCTATGTGAATATTTTTACTGACCTCCTACAAAAAAAAAATGATAAATGTTCTACTATATTTCTTGACAAGGTCTTTGTAAACTGAATAATGCAATTTTTTTTGTTATAACTGGTTTTTGAAAATAATAATATTAAAAAAGTTTATAAAACGCTTAAAGAGCTCCGTTTGTTTTATTTGCAACTTCGTTAGTTCGCAACGTTTGCTATCGCAGAGTGGAAAAAGAAATAAAACTACTTTACTAACACACAGTAATTGCTGTTCAGCTTCAAAGAGATAAAAATTAATTAACACTTAATTTTGCGAGCGTAAAAGCAAACAATTTAATAATCAGGTTAAAAAGTGTAGGAAAAATATGTAGTGTCAGTAAATAGCAAACGAAAATAAATTTTATTAATAAAATTATTTGCTACTTTTATCAAAAATAAAGAAAAATCTTATAAAGTTACTAAAAGCTTTGCTTTAGTGTATACTAATATTTTAAAAAAGTTTTTCTAAAACAGCAACACATTGCTACCAAGCGTTTAAGCAATCTTTAGAAAAGACCCATGTCAAACAGTGGACTAATGATGATAATAATAAAGTTGGATTTGGACTAAATTTAAATGGATTGACGCAATAATGATAAAGAGCTTCTTTAAATTGATAATATTTATTTTTATGCCAGAGTAACCTATTTTCCCAATAATGGAAAAGTTTTAATATACTCCTCCCTTTTGTAACTGCTACTAACTTTAAAAAAGTTATTTTATTAAAAATGTTATATATTAAAATCAGATAATTTGAGTCATTTTTAATTTAACAGATATATAGCTTTAAAAACCAAACCGTACCGTGAATATTATTTACCTAGAGGATTTTTGTAATCTTTCCTGTAAGAAGCCAAAGAGATTTAATTTATATTATATCTCTTCTTCTCATGACAAATACTGCAATTTTTGTTATTTCTTTTATTAATACGTAGTAGTAAACAATTCACGTTATTACAGAAACAAGTATATCTTAAATTATTATGTATTTTTATTTATTCCAACCAAAACATAATCTGTAATCAAAAGACTAAGTAGAAGTTACTCTGTTTAAGTATGTACACCAAAAAGTTTCTCATTGAAACTCGTAAACTTTCAATTCAGCGACATGGAAAGACATATTGCTTAGTGAAGTTAACGTGTAAGTTTTCCAATATTTTATTTTACAACTTCGGGCATAATCCAGGGTACAGGAAACTTTACCTGTAACAGACACTTCGGCTAACATTTCAAGTAGGCAACTTTATGTCTTAATTAAATGGATTGTTTTTAAAAAATGGTTCAAATTACTGAGGTTTAAATATACATATCGTGTATAACATTTCTGTTTTTTTTTTTTATTTCTTCTTCTAATAACCTGTCAGATTTTGTCATCTGCATTTCATGTGGAAATTAATACATTGGAATACATTTTAATATTGCAACGATTAAATACATTTTAATTTGTCGTATTAAAGTGTTATCTACCATTATAAAATATAACTTTAGCACAGAATATAGCACTTTAAGATATTTAGTTTATTGCCAAATGATACATCTCTTTTGATAGACCACAGAGGTACACCCTATATAAATAACAATCCACATTATCATAATGCATAATGATGCAGAGCAAGAACATTTTAAAGACGCGTAAAACATATTCAAAAATAAAAATCTATGAGCGGCGAATTGGCTTAATCAGTTCATATAATTTATAGTTGTAAACTACTTTCACATAATATCAGACAGTTTTTATCATTAAAACATACAATGAGCCGTTTAATCTTTTCGTACACATACTAACAAAGAGATTAAAGAGTAGAACACAGAAACATATTTTTACAAACTTTCAAATTTCCCTCGTGCTATACAACACAATACAGTTCAAATACTATTTTATGTGGACATGAAACAGAAGTACACCGAGCCAAATAAAAGGTATGCGCTAAATTCTTCAGATACTAAATATTTTCGCAGCATATTTTCGTCTATAAACTTTTATATCTCATTGTTCGGATGTATCAATTTTATTGACAACAGTAATGCGTATCTGAATCGTAAAAATGTTTTATTCGGTTTCCGTACACCTTTTTGGAATTTAAACTTTCTGAGAATATCGAGATATTTGGAATATTAAAGAAGTATTCATATATTTAACATTTTTGATTGTATTAGAATTTGACTCTTAAAGGTTTAGTGTAGTTCTTTTATCATTAACCGTCTTTTTTACTTATATATATATTGATTTTAATAACAACTTTTATTGTCGTGATAAAATTTTAAGATACACATACATAACAGTTTATGAATTTTAAAAATATATTCTGCCGGTGAAGCTTTATGGTGGAGAGAATTTCGTTTATGCAATGGTTAAGTGCCGTTCCGTGTTGTGGTGGTCTAAGTATGAAGTTGATCTGAGCTCCGCTTTGATGTCACATTAAAATATACTTAGTACAGTGTTGCATCAGTAAACATATATGCATGAACAAAATTGTCTAAAATATAATATAGCAATAAACTTAATTCATAAATACATATAATATTTATATTCATAAATTCCGTTAAATGTATTAGATGATGTTTCATCGTGCACCGGAAAAGGACTTCACTTAACACAGATTGCTTTGGTAAGCCACGTCGCTGATCTTCCGTGAAACCATATCAATAACATACAAAAAGGCGTTAAAAATTAACAGTAAATAAGTACAGCACAATAACATATCAAATCAAATATTACTATTACCGATTGTTGGTCCGTGTTTCTGAAGGTGAGTGCCTATTTCTGGTCCAAAACATTACAAATATTACTGTTCCTGTAGTAGTGTGTACACTGTGTAGGGTCTTAATAGTATTGTAGTAATTTCTGTTAAATCATCCATTTACATGATTTATTAACAAATTTTGTGTTTGTTAGAAAAAGTAATTATCATAATTTTCCTTTCCTACTTTATTAAGTTGCTAACTTTACCAAGTCACTCGTTTAAATTTTCATTCGATATTTTCTAATTTATAAAACTTTGCAATAACAGTGAATTGCTTTTTGCAAAAGACATTTTTGCTTAAAACGTTTCTCGTGCTTAGCGTAAACGCTCTTTGCTTTAACAGTTTTCGACAGAACCTCGATATTTCACTGGTTTATTATATTTTCATCTACAAGTCTAATCTAAAAATTAATATTGATTTTATCTAGTTCATAAAGTAAGTAACAATGAGACCGTAAATATTAAAGCAGGCTTGTCTAGAATACCCTGTGTATACATATAACACAATATATAGGTGGAAAGTAGTTTGTTTTGATTACCACTAACGAAACTCCACAACATGCTACACAGGAAACGAACCCTGGACATCCGTGCAGGAAAGAAGTTAGTAAATGACACAATAAAAAGGCTGAGTAATTATAGATGTTTTAAATAAATTTCGTTGTTATTCGATTTAGTTGCAATAAACGTCGTAAAGGCAAATTGTTCGAGAAAGCATATTATTGGTACTAATTAAAATTTTTACTACTAACAGGAAATATATTAGGACAATCTAACGAAAGAAATAAAAATAATAATGTGAAATAAAAAACTGTATTTTAACCGTTATACACAAACAGAAATATTAGCTTCTAATGTTTTATCATCATTATAGCTTACTGCCGTCCACTTCTCAACTTACGTCTCTACAATAGATTTCTAGCGCGACAGATCCGATGGTCGGTTGCATTAGATTTCGTATTCAGAATTTGGTATTAGTGACCGCATAGTGAGTTAGTACCTTAATTGAATGGTTGGAGAATAATATACCGCAGTACAATATTGTCGTTGCTCTTCATACGACCCCGCTTTATTGTTGTTGCCGTGGCACTAAACGTCACCTGCCCGCTTTGATCGAGACCTACTGCATTCTTGTAAGATGTTAGTGACAAAACATTGTTATTTACTACTGCCGAAAATAATTCTAGTTTAGCTATTTACAAAGGCGACGAGAGTATCGATATCATAAAATCTAGATCACATCAGGTAAATGTCTTACTTATCTCAAAAAGTATTATTTGCACACTAATGCTGGACAATTACCATCCACAGTGGTCGCATACGATTCGTTAGCAGTCATATAATAAAAACATAAAGCCACAGATATCCAAAACTTGTTTTTATTTACTTCTTACCTTTTTTCCTGTAACTCATGACTGAAGGTCGTGCTGGTCCTGAAACCAGCTGCCTCCGCAACGCCGTCTCTTCGACAGATTTCAAGGCATTTGTTATGCAATGCCTAGTATAGCTTGCATTTGGTCAGGGCAGGGGTAGGGATCTGTTACAGTGATTTCTTGCCCTCGATCTTTCCTACTACAATCGAATCATCAAATTTTTCTGATTGTCTCCTGGCAATATGGCCAAAGTAACCCAAGAAACGTTAGTAGCAGGTAGTGTATAACATAATTATGATGCTAAGTTGGGTGAAATTGGATTTATTCGTTCTTTTTGCTGTCCAAGG
Source organism: Pachliopta kotzebuea (assembly GCA_018246255.1). Taxonomy (NCBI): domain Eukaryota; kingdom Metazoa; phylum Arthropoda; class Insecta; order Lepidoptera; family Papilionidae; genus Pachliopta; species Pachliopta kotzebuea. The sequence goes on along the minus strand of DWLS01003743.1, from coordinate 2,838 downwards.
TATATGCAGCATTGTTCTCCAGCACCACATCTCGGATGATTATATACTAAACAAAGTTAAAATGAATGGTTAACAGGTATCGAGAAGCTCGCACGAAAACTCTGGGGATTAAGAGCTTACACATTGCCACAGGATGTCGTGCTGCTCACGAATGGGGAGATGTCTCAATAAGTAGTATGAATACTTTTAAATACGTATCCTATATCACTTAGCACATTTGTATGTGTACAAAAGATGTTTTCTTAGAACCTTGTGACGTAAACGCAATAAATACCCTGTAAACATATTATATAACCTTATCTAAATGCTGTTTTTTCCTTTTTTTAATCAAATTGTACTTATATGTGTTCCAGGTTTATACTTTTCTAAACCCTTTTCCTTGAGACACCAGGTTTAATATAAATAAATCCGCCCAGTTGGTTTCATTTCATGAATTTCTCAAGTATTACTACTTTTAAGGTCTGTTTAATTTTTCCAACAAATTAAACAGGGTTTAAAACAATATAAAAGCAATGTAATTAGAAAAATGATTTTAAGCCAGAATTAACGCAAATATAAATGGCATATGTAAAAGAGCATTGCAATATTTATATGCATTTCACTTTTAAATAATTATATACTTAAAAAGGCTTAAGAGTCGATAGCATTAATACCCATAAGATATTCATTACAATCATTAAACAGATACGTGGTAACACCTCACCTATGTAATTCTCTACATGTATATCAGACAGACAAACATTATTGTTTATACAGTTTTGCAGTTCTATTCCCTGCATCAATATTTTGTTTACATTTCCTCTAAATCGTTACGTAGCCTTGGTCTGTTAATAGACTTAACTGACAATAGGCACAATTCTCGAAAAAATAGCCGAAAGGGTAATAAAGTCCACGAATGGCCGACAATCTGATGGAGGTAACAGGAAACCTTTTAGTGGAATAAAACAGGACTGATCGCCGTGGATATGTTGTATTAGGAGACTTAGTATTTCAGTAGAAGTCTATCTGTTATTTTTTTAATGTCTATATATATTTTTAAATACAATGCTGTTAGCTATGTGCTGGTGCCGATCTACATATTCTTAATACATACACGATGCAATATCCGGCTGATGAGCAGCCGAGGTGGCTCCCATTATGAGCAGCGTCACACAAACCTGACGAGCGACAGTCCCGCACGCGGCGCCAAGGTAGCAGACGTGTTCAATATTAACAGCTTTAACCACACATACATAGCACACAGGACCTGAAATATTTTATGTATTATAGTGTTGAAATTAAAATAAATAGGCATATATTTAAACAAAGTAATGGACATATTTCGAATAATATCATACCTTAAAATAAATATGGCACTTGCTTCCTTAGTTCTACTTCTCCTGTTTTTCAAACGTAAAAAAAATAAGCAGGAATAAAGAGGATTAAGCAGTATTCCCTATGAAATATGTCGATACTGTAAATGTGGTAATCCGGTCAAAGATTTGGAATATTTGCTGATGAAATGTAAGCAAAACAGATTATAAAGGGATTCTTTTAAACCAGTTGAAATGTAAACATCATGGATATAAGTTTAATCCAAAATTCACTAAAGTAAGAGGCGAAGTCTTCGGCGTATTTATATGACAATGAATAATTTATTATTTTTTTCTACTTTGGTTGGGTTGTATAATTTATTTGGTCATAAATATTTAAAAGGTACGTCTAAGAAGGGATTGATTATTAAAGGCAAAAGACCCAAAAAAAACTTAATAAAAATTAACAGCTAAATCTCCTGCCGGCAAAATAATGTTATATGTTAAATAATATGATTAATTTGCGTCCTAGTTTGCGATAACAGAAATAAATTGTGCATAGCCAATTTCTTTGTTAAGGTTAAATAAATCGGAATAAATTAAAATTTAAAAAGGTTTATTGTATTATGTACTAAAATACAGTAACAGCGCTTCAGCGGGCAATAATTAAACAAATTATGTATGTACCTATATATTACACTTATCTTAAATATTTGCGTATACAATAGTTTATATCAGTTAGATGCATAGCTCGTCAGTTGGGAAATTTGATGGAAAATTGTTTTGAAATTGCTCCTCCAAAACTTGGACGTCCTCCCGAGGCCAGAGTGCGTCGATACAAATTGCAAGACTTAATCCGCTTTAGTCTTGGAAATTCGGTCACATAATTCACCAGCTACTCGTACCTACCTGTTTTGATATATTACCATTTACGTATACATAATTTACGATATATAGACGAAATGTATAATACTAGACTCGTTTTAAGCAGACATCAGAAAACACTGTAACAAGAAAAAACTAACATCCTAAAGCTTTTTATTTTTAAATAGTTCTTAATTACTAAATTTTTAGTTAGTCATACACTTGTGCTATTTAATTGGTAACATAAATTATAACTTTGTGAAATTAAATTATTGGCTTTAAAAACTGCACGTTTATACTAAGGGATTTTCCTTAAAGAAATGTGCTTACCACTTAATGCTTTAAGTCTGTGTTAAGGTCGGCAATGCAGTCATTACCCCTAGGATGACGCAACTGTCTATGGACGTCAGTGATCACTTTCCATCACGTAAACTATAAAAAAAATTGTATCTGTTTGTAAATATAAATTACTAAATCTGTACATACTATATTATATTTGTGTTAAATTCTCTGAAATTTCAGCTAGGAAAGTTTTGGCCAATCCCCGAAAGAGCTAAATTGGTTTTATCGTGACCAGGATATACCATAGGTGATACTACAAAGCTCCCCCCTCGTCAGAGACGTCGACTCGTCGTTAGCCTTCGAGGACGAAGAAAAGGCCGAATGCTTGGCCGACAGTCTG
>DWLS01003742.1:0-15193 GCA_018246255.1 Pachliopta kotzebuea | reverse complement strand
ACACTCGGTTAGCAAGGGAGGAACCGTTGTCTCCGCAGCATCACATATACACTATGGGTTCGTATAAACGTATAAATCTCAGCAATTTTGCTATAATATTAAAAAACTTATTCAGACTGTTACTATATAAACTACCTTCACACTGCGAGAAAAGCCTAACAGTTTTTATTGTATGTTAATGAATTTATCCACATACAATACGGATGCAATTCGAAGCTGTATACTCGCCAATTTCGAATACTCATAGAAAGCAATCCGCTTAGTTGCTTAATCCGCTTAGATCCTCACAAAACGGAGGACAATTTCAGATTTCCAAACAAGATTTTAAGCTATCTTCAAATGTGTAAAATTTTAATTTCCTGAAAGGGTACTATTTTTTAACTAATAAAAGAACATTAACATATTCACAATTGCTTAATTACTCTTCTACTTAAAGTCTTTTACATAAAATGCCAATTTAGCTTACAGTGTCCATAAAGCGAGATAACTTTGGAGTAGATTTCTTGGCTTGATCGCGGTCCTGATCCGAACCCCCCCTCCCTCCACATCCTTTGATGATGATAGCGCTGACCCGTCTTTTGCTATGTACAGAGCTCATTTGATCAGCTGACCATGGGTTCCATGGCCTATTATCCCCTTTCCATTCGTTTTCGATCTGATATATACCTGCAACCATCGCTGCTCTGACGTTCTCTGTGTTGCTCAATAAAATTTTTTATATTTTATTTTATTTTCAAGGACAACATGCGGCTATTAGATATAACATTGAACAATGTCAAGAGCCATTTATAAGTTATTACTATTGATCAATTTAAGTAAATTAAAAAAATTGTACAGTTGCTGATTAACTTAACAAATATAATACGCTTATAACGATTAATTTTTAGTACAAAAATTGCTTGTAATTGTTTATAATCTCCGTTAAAGGATACAGATACTTGTACCAAGATACACCACATCATTTAAATAAATCCAGAAATATAAGTATATAATAAGATATAGTATCTATACATAGGTAGGCGTGCTTGTGCTTCTTCTTATATATGTGTGTATATATTTTTTAAGGCTTGCTGATATATGTAGTCTGCTGGTGGTAGGTTTCTATTGTCGGAGATCGTCTAGGTAGGTACCACCGTAGCTCCTATTGCAGCTGACAAACAGTACTGTGCAAACATTACTGTTCCAGTTTGAAGTAAGCTAGTGAAATTACAGAGGTAACGAGACTAAACAATTTATATCTCAAGGTGACGAGAGCAATGCGGTACTGTATATTCCATCTTAACCAGCGTCCTTCATGGGCAAGTGTATCATTTACCAACAGGGTAAGGCCTTTTTCATTTCGACGCCTCGCCTCGTCTAATAAAAAATGTGTTTTATATACATATTCTCGTCATTTTATTACCAGACTGTTTTGTTTATATATAGCTAATATTTTTATGAATCTTCTCCACTTAGAATTCAGATAAAGCCGGAATCGAAGCTGTATTATTGATTTATCTCTATTCATTAGCCATTTGCGATTGGTTCGTCCGACGTAAATCAATAAATTGTTTGTACGGGCGCTTTCTTCATATACCATGATAATTTAGATATAATGTTAATAAATTAAATAAAAAACAGTTAATACAGAAGTCTATAAGTAGCATAAAAATATTTAATTATTTTGCTACATGTCGTAGCGACGAGACGAGCAAAGCGTGTGATCTGATGGTAAGTGATACATTTGTCCGCATATAACAACAGAGCTTTTTCAGATGGTACATACAATAATACCTCATTGTGCTCGTCACCTTGAGATATAAATTGTTAAATCTCGTTTCCCCAGTAATTTTACTAGAATACAGATCCTCCCTACCGTAACACTTACTGTTTTTGCAACTTACTGTTTGTTGGCTGCAATAGGAGCTGCGGTGGTATTTACCAGTATACAGTAAATTACAAATTATTTACTTATATTAGCTATAAGATATATATTGATATACATTTTATTGTTATACAGACTTTATAATTATATTTTTACTTAATAACTTTAAATAGTATCTTTTGATTATTTTGTACGCCAATTCATCAAACAAACTGACACGAAACCTATGTTTACAAGTAAAATCACTTTGACTTTGACTTTGACAGCTGGTCTCTTAATAGTAATCAAGACTTTACTATCACAGGCCAAGTAAATTTTGCGATATTTGTTAGAAAGAAATAAATCAAACTAAAACTTGGACGTAAGTGTTGGATGACTGTTCAGCCACATGGTCCACTCAACTGAATTACGGTTGTAATAAATCATGAAATTGCGCAGTGTTTTTGTGCCCACTTCTCTTGCAAAGTGGTTTATATTGATACGGAATATAATATTGTTTATTATACAATATACATTAATAGTTTCTTGCCTTGCTTTTATTTTTAAGAACTCAGCGTTTTGGAAATATTTTTTACTTCTTTGATTACATTAGACCAGTTGGCAGCTGGTGAAAGTTTACTTTAATAATTTGGCTGTGCTATGCTACTACCTTTTTCTTTATTTTATTATTCTTTTCTTTTGTTCCTCTGTCTGTAGTCAGAGATATTATTTGCTTGTAATATATTTATTTGATTTTATACAAAATTTATTATTACTGTCCTTAAAAACCGGTGCATTTTACTTAATGCTCTTACCACTTTAAAAACTTGCCATATGTATTTTATTAGTGGATATACATATATCACTCATGTAATTTAATGTTATATACCCACAAAGGTATACATATGTACACATGTACATACAATCTGTTTTTCTAAAACAACCAATCGCGAAAGTCGATTAATATTTGTTGTTACTACCTAATTACTTTTATTTTGCCCATCTTATATGTTATTTACAAATATCAATGAAGCTTTTCTAAAAGTCTAGATTTATGTAATTGAGATTGAAAGTTCTAGATTTATTTAATTACAAATGGATGTTCGAGATGCAGGCAAGCGAAATCGTTGGTCAGCAACTAGCGATAGTTATAAAGGTTGCTAGATAGCCACAGAGTCAGCATTGTTCATGCCACAAAGGAACAAAGCATAGTTCATTGTGCAGCTTCCTTTTAGTAATCGAAATTTGTTCCATTGTGGCAAGGGACCTATTGCCAGACCCTATTCAATGTCCTGTGGAGAAAATTAAATAATATTGTAACTAGATTACATTACAATTTTTTTTTAAATCACGTACGTACGATATTTATTTAAAAGTGAAACTTTTACTCGTAAATGTGGTACTAGTAAAGATACTTATACAGTATTATATTTATTTCATCAGATAAATACCTAAAATGATAGTATCGTTACCCTAGTAATTTCACTAGCTACAGCGAAAACCCCTCAAATCGGAAACAGTAAAAGTTGATATAGCCTTTGATAATGTACGAAAGGTAGTCTTCTATAAGTCAGATGTGGGTGGTTGTACTGTGCAAATCTTACTATGATTATTCAATCAATTATATTATAACAATAATAGTCATTTAACCAAGGGGTGTAAGGGGTCCCACACAACACCTTCCGGGACCCTAGCTATCCTCACGTGCTCGTGTTGCACCGAAAGAGGATCTGGCACCCCACCAACCCGCATTGGGACAGCATGGTGGGAGTTAATCCAAATCCCTCCACTATTGAGGAGGCCTATATCAAGTAGTGGATATCTATCGACTAATGAAAAATAATATTAATTAAATAAAAGCGCAAACAAAAAAATTGTTATATTCAAGAAAATTTCTGTACAGAAGCAACCTGTTAACAACTATGCTAATTTATTTGCTTTCATAAAAATTCTCCAGTACTAATTTTTTTTAAGTGAAGAGAGAAAATGGACAACTGTCACCCGTTTGCCAACGGCAGCAATAAATTAAAAAATAAGACTAAATAACAAAAAAATTGTTTGACTGACGTTTTCTGGTAGAACTCAAAGAGTCCAGCGTCAGGAAGAGCAAAAAACAATTCAGGTCATCGACTAAGCTGACAAACGAAAGCTATTTTAAGCTCAAATATATGTTTCACTACGAGTTTACTTTTTAACCCTTTTTTACCGGACCTTTAAAGGTTGTACGAAAGCGACGTTTTCATTTAACAAAATAACCTTTTTTTAATTAAAGGCTCACATCCTAACCAAACAATTCTGAAGCTGCAGTTTATTATCGCAAGAATATGTGTCCTTTATTAGATATATCCCACTGCGAGCAGGAACTGACCAAGAACTCTGTTTCTTTTAATTATGAAAGAACTGGAAAACTTTTATTCAAACCTAAAGATATATAGATTTTCTTTAAACCGTTCCCTCCTATTTTAAGACAGGGACATTATGTTTCCATGTTTTTTAATTTTATTTCTAATCTTTTCTTCCATCTACTCTTTCATTACTTCTTATTCATTTCTTTCTTGATCTTACCTGCTTTTTTTAATATTTATTTCTTTATTTATTGTTTTACTTTATTCGTTTTATTTTAATTTCCATTTATATAATATTGTATTGAATGTTTTAAAAAATATATTAATTTATTTCAAGCCTTTCTTATAGATCTTCTAGTTAGTTCACACAACAAAACCCATTTCTTTGAAACTGCTTTATGATCTCCATTGTATTATTGACTTGTATTAAAAAATTAAGATTAATGTATTATATACTGGTCTACCACCAGTCTCAATTACCGAAGATCGTCTAGATAGGTACCACTGCAATTCCTGTTTCTCCTATTAAACAGTAATGTGCAAACATTACTGGGTTCCGGGTTGTATCGCTCTAAGCTAGTGAAACTATTGGGGTAACGACATTTAACACATTATATCTTAAGGCTACGAGTGCTATGTGGTGCTGTATATACCAAATCAACCGACGCCTCATTACTAACGAACGTGTCACTTATCATCAAGTGATTTGACTGTCTCATCGTCTTCTTGAATGAAAAAGGGCGTTGTAGTTACTATAATGTTTTAGTCGATTACAAGATTCACATACCATACTAATATGTTTAGTGTCGTGCTGTATGATCTATCCCTTCTTTGATATAGTGACTATATATGTGACTTATACCTAACTTAACACCATATACATTTCGCTACTTACTTTTTCTAATAGCAAAGATGCTAAACTAATCGTGAATAAGGCTAATAGCTTTCTATTTTTGGAACTGCTCAACGCTTGGTTGGAGTGCCGATATCAATAGTATGCGATGAGAGAATCGACTTAAAACGTCTCTAAAATGTTGCTATTTAGTTATTTGTATTCAACATTCAGCAAATTACCATCCACTGTAACATGGTCACCAAGTGATTAGAAGCTTTCAATTACCATCCCATAAATCATCATATAAATGTTAATATTCATCACCAGCTGACAGACGTTTGTCGCTGGAGTAAGGTTTCCTCAATAGTGAGATTTGGGCCGTCGTCTACCAAGCAGGCCCAATGCGGATTGGTGGAGAATCGGAGCCTCGTTTGTTGATTTGCTGGGTGCACCACAAGCAGGTGAGCTTGGCTTGGGTTCCATGAGTCGTGTGGGATCCTTTACCCCCTCAATGTTAACATTGACAATGTTTTCTTCTTTTATAGTTTATATATGGTCTATTTCAAATATTTTTCTATCTCTGTTACAAATGGATTATATAAAAGGTTTTAACTATCTCGATAAAGGTCAGAGCTAGCTTCGAGCTCGTGCTGAATATAAATAAATAAAAATTTTTATTCCATAACTCTCTGTATAAAAAAAACAGATGTAGAGGAATGTCGGCCTCAACTTTCGCTGTTTCAGTACTACTTTTAGAGCTGATTTGAGTTATTGTATTTTACTTAAGTAAACAATTTTTCGTAAATTTATTATATAAAAATATTTAAGCATTTTATAGGGAAGTAAGATATAACCAAATAAAGAGATAAAAATGTTTTTTTATCGATAGTATGCAACACTTGACTTATATTTAATGTAATATGACAATGACAAGAAGGTGAAGCATGCTAACCAAAAATACTGTCTAAATATCAGCACTCATGCATTGTGACTGCCGGAAAATAGCAACACTGTCATTACGGCAGATAATAAGGCTTCTAGTTAACCAGCTGTCTTTGACAAAACCTTCCATCGATCATACTCCACCACATGTGGCCCCGGAGTTTTACACAGATGGTCTTAGGCAATTTAGATCTACTAAACATAACAAATTTTGAGAAAATGAGAACATTTTTGTATTATTCTATGAAATAAATTTATTTTCGTGAAACAAAATTAAAAATAGACCTTTTCATTAAATTATTCCATCATTTCACAGCTAGATTATAATGTCGTGTATGTGACAAGGGGATCCGATGCTAAGCCGCACCCCGAATAAAAGCAAACAGAACAACAATTATATGTTAATATAAAATGTACTATTGGCTCATGGACCTGATTCTAGATCCATTCAGTTTTTAGGGTAAAGTCACCTTAATCCAATCTAGGAATCTAATATCAAGAAAAGGACTAAGGTAAGCTCTGACCGCCGTAGAGAGCGACTGAAACGGGTGTTCATGTTCGCGAGCTTTGGGAGTAAGGCCCTCACTGAAAATTAAGTGGTCTTGGTGCCAACGATAAGTACGAAGTAGCCTCGTATTTTATCGCAGCACACTGTGGGTGCTAAGGAAGGTAGCAGCTTTCCCTGAGATGTGCTTAACATCAGTGCAGAGAGCTACCGGCGAGTGCCGTAGGAGATCCCTTCCGCAAGGATGACCACCGAGTGGGATTTAGGGGGTATGAGTCTCACATAACCCTGCCTTCCCTCCAGAAGCAGGTTATCTTTAAAAGACTGCCCTCATAACAAAATCACCTGCATCAGGTTTCAAAATCATGATTTAGATGATGATTTAGAAAACGTTTACTACGCCAATGACTATTATATTCATTGATGATTGTGGTATTGGTTTCTCTCTTTGATTGTCGATAGAAGTCTGATGGACATTATATGCTAGATGTTTTTATATACAATAACGAAAAAAGAAACTATATATCTTCATGTTTTTGTCTATAAAAGTATTCTCAATTTTCCAATATCTCAGTACGATAGCCAACATAATTGATTATACTTGTTAAACAATCCCAAAAGAAACAATTTTGATATTTTGCTAGATATTGTATGAACAAACAATGTTTTATTGTAATAATAAAACCGTTGTATTAATTAACACTAAAGTGTTAATTACTTTACGGTTAATAAAGATTTGTTACGAATATTTTACACAGATAATAAATATCTAACAGTAATTAAAAATTTTATAAGATGTTTGTTCATAATTTTATCTTTCGGCTTAGTTTAATATATTCAGTATTTCAACCAGACAATATCCATTAATTGTCTTATTCACGACTAAATTTGATTTATGATTATAACTGTATTCAAATATTTCTATAGAAATAAATTACCATAAACATACTTCACTAGGTTTGTGTTTCGTCCCAGTCCTCTGCAATGAGCGAAGAAGGACATACGTAAAACTTATAACACTCCTCTATTCTAGTGATCTCTAACCACGGCCAATTTCACCACAACCTAGACTGATATAGATAGATACCTTGCACACCGGAAGGTAGTAATTAATTTGTGAAGCATAAAAACAGGATGAGTATATTAGATTTTTAACCACAAACCCCCATGGCCTCGGAAACCTTTTTGCGACTCTACCACTGCTAGTTGCATCACACAAAGCTTTTTGAAATAAAAAGACCTAAAGCACTAAAAGGAAAATGATGACCGGTGAGCTACGTCACGTTTAGTTATACACAGGTTTACGGGTATTGGACTGGAAGTATAAAATCCTCGCTTGGTTAAAACCAAATAACCTTCCAAATGCTATTAAAATTTGTAACCTATCGAGAGAATATTTTTTTTAAATACAAAAGTTTTATCTACCTAGTGTTAAACGGCGATGTAGTCTGTGGTAGTAAGGCGCATTTACTCAGTATATATATGCTTATTCACTCCTCTTTCAACTTCCATATTACTTTATAAATGTAAAAAAAATACATTACTTAACCTAAAAGGACATGAACTATTCTTTAACACTGAGATTATATTCTATTTAATTCCGTCCAAAAAGTTCAGATTAAATTTTCACAGATTGAGTGGGCACTTAAATGTTAAAACTTTATAACTAGGTTTATAACTCAGAGTTATTGGGCGGACGGATTTAATTTAGGATTAGAATTTAAAACTATCCCGCTTTTAACTTTTCCTGGTGTTTATACACTGTTACTTTAATAATTTTAATGCTAGCATATTTTTTACTTTTTACTAATATTCTTTATATACACAAACACAATTAATTATTTCCACGTATAACCTCTGTGTAACTTTTATTAGTAAATGTTATTCAGCCGATAGACGACCACTTCTGAACATGGTTTTCTCCAAAAGTGGGGGATTTGGGTCGTCTTACACTACGCTGGCCCATTGCGGGTTAGTAAGAAGCCAGAGCCTCGTTTGTTGATAAACAGGGTGCAACATGAGTAGGTGAGTTTTCTTTTTTTTTGAATCCTTCGTCCCTTGCTCAGGGTCAAATAGCCAAAGGTAGTTTACATCATTTAATTTTTATTTCAATTTTACTATCATTCTAGTTCTTTCTTATGCTCTGTCTTTCATTGTTTATTCTTTCATACTATCCCAATTCCTTCTTTCTTTCATCGCCCTTAATAAGGAAGACCAAATCCCTTTATTACTTGGTGAGGTTGACTTGGGTCTTGTGAGATGTTCTATGGGACCTCGTACGTACGTTGCTCTCGTCGCCTTGAGATACAAGGTTACCCCAGTAATATGACTAGCTTACAGCACCCTTTAAACCGGAACACAGTAATGTTACAGAGTACTATTTGGCAGAATTTTCTTAGAGAATTAGGTACCTCCGGTGGTTTCTATCTAAACGGGCTCTGGTAATGGAAATGTATCAGTGCTTACTCTTTGAAATAAATATGAGAGAAAAACATTTAATAATTTCTGTTATGTCATAAAATCCATTTTATCAATAAAAGTTATGAATAATATAAAGAAAACTAATATTATCATTTGTTATTAGATTGCTCAAGTTGTTCAAAATGGATTTGCTTGGATACTAATGTTGACATCTGAAACTAATATTAATATCGCTGTATATTTACGGGTAGATATCCATACTGTTAGATTACAGCCTGACTTAAAATAAAAGACTATTAAAGTTACAAAAGTAATATACTAATTTGTACTTAATTCGCAGTAAAGCAATTAAGTTAATGAACTAATAGTTTCTCTTTTCGTACCGTCGTAAAATAATTTAATTTGATGGCATTGTGAAAACGAATTAGATTCTTTATCTTACTTAAATTTACTTAGTGATTACTTAATAATTTTAATGATTTAGTTTATATTTATTAAATTTTTGTTATGCATAAAAGTTTTTATGTGCTGAAATGTACGTACCTATATATTTAAAGGACCCCACAAATAAACTCATAGGACCCAAGCCAACCCCACCTGCTTGTGGTGCACTCAAATCAACTAACGAGGCACTGGCTCCCCACCAAATCGTATTGGGCCAGCGTGGTAGGAATTGTCCCATTTCCCCCTCACTATTGAGAAAGGCCATGTCCAGCTGTAGACTTCTATCATCTGACGATGATGATGATATGTTTAAATGAATTCTGGCGATGCCGTCATTCGACCTTTTTTAGAATGCATTGAAAATTTGTTTTTCCGAATATTAAACAAAAAACCGATTAATGAATAAAAAAAGAAAACGTTAGTAATATTTGAACAGTAAATTAATTATATACCAAGCACACGTGTTTCACTTAATTTTGCTGATTAGAACGTTATATATACTAAATGAACAGAATTACAAATTCCCAGCGCATTGTGAACGCTTATTTCGCATCTCATTGCTTCTATTTAGCAAGTCTGGGTGTATTTAATTCGCACACGGCTTATCCATTAGCTTTTAATCGTCTAGAATTTGGTCTATTTTATCCACTTGTTAACAATTGACCTTCAGACCCAAAGCTAACTTAGTCACAAAGTTAACAAAGCACTGATTTTCAGCTACCACCTAGTGAAGTTGCAACTGCGCCATTCTAAAGGCTTACCTTAACTAAAGTTGCTTTAACAGGATAGTTATAACCTCTTAAAGCAATATAACTTTAGTTACAATGTCTAAAGAGATTTAACTTCTTCATCACATTTTTTATTCAGCTAGGCGACAAGACGTGCAGTGTTCTACTGATGGTAAAGGATATGCTTGCCCATAAAAACGTAGTGCTAATTAATGTTGTATACATGGCACCACATTGCGCTTGAGGCGTAAAGCGTTAAGTTTCGTCACAATTTCACTAGCATACACACCGGAATCTATTAAATTCGTTAGTTATACTACCTTTTAGAGTTCAGACTAGAAAACAGTAATGTTTGCACAGTACTGTTTGTCAGATGTAATAGGAGCTGTAGTGGCACCTACCTAGACAGTGTCCATGAACATATTATTGTATATATATTGTTATAAATTATATCTACCTTTGTCCTCCCCTCCCTATCCCTTTTAACTTTGCTAATAAGCAACTTGGAAAATTGTTAAATTGATAAGTATAGCCTGTAATCACGAAACGGATACACAGTAGGGTTTAGTTGAACGTACTCATACATAAAACTTGTATAACAATTTTAACCCGACTACTAAATCGACTATATACGACATAAAAAAAAAGATAATTTTATTTACGGCACAAACTAAATCGACTGTGCGTGCCACAGACAAATGTTTTGTGCCTCAGATTTTTTTTATTAGTCTACTCCTATCTATTTTTGTTACACCGGTTGTTCATACTACATTGTTATCGGCGGAAATTACGTCACAGTATAATATTTACACCGTGAACTATAATTCTGTTCATGACTTCAATTTAACACCAATGAAAAAATAAAGTTTATTATTTTTGGAGCCTTTCAACCAATGAAGGTTATGCCTGCCACATCATACCCTAAACAACTTCTATCGAATTACTACATTTAAAAGCCACCAATATATCATAAGTTACTGCCTCTACACTAGGTAGAGACGATACACTGACTTGTGCCTAGATGTCCTAGATTAGCTCCAAACCTCTCCAGCAATATCTTCCTCAGAGGCATCGTCCAAACACACTCCGTCAATAGCTGATGGACGTCCTCTATCCTATCACAAAGACTATAATTGTGGAAATCCAATACCTTCTGGTGCAATGAGTGGGTTGGGTGGAGTCTCTGGCGGGAGGTCTCAGTTAGCGGAAACGGTCTAGATAAATACCACCGCAGTTCCTTTTACTGCCGTCAAATAGTTATATGCAAACATTACTGTGTTCCGATTTGAAGGGTGCTGTATAGTAGTGAAATTACTGGGGTAACCAAATAATGAACTTTGATATATAACTGATACCTATTTAAGGAGAAACTTTAACCGATCTAAACGAAGTTCTTAAGTTTTGTGTTAAACGTACGAATTGAATCAAGGAAACACAAACCCAAATGAAAACTAACCGAATGGTGCCATTGGATACTAAAATTGTTTCACATCAAATCGAGTGAAGATTTAATGATTTACCCTATTCCGCTTTATATGAAATAAGCCCGCATTTACATGTCGCACTTTGTTCGTAACATCGCTCACCGCAAAGGATTTAGACAAGCGACATGTTTATACATGAACAGGGGGAGAGGGGAGTTGTTAGATACTGAGAGTAATTGAAAAATTACACTATAAAACTAAACTTTTTTATCAACAACGATTTAAAAGTTAACTTCAACATCACATGGTGTTATGCAACTATAATGCCATGGGTAATGAAGCAGGCTCCACCTGTATATTCTCACCTTAACTAATAAGCTGCTCAAATTAAGGTTGCGGTACCACAATAACCAACACAATATCATCATCTTCAACAGCCTGCGACAGTCTACGGCTGGACGGCTCCCCCAACGCTAATATTCAGCGACGGAGTTGAGTAGTGATCACCGTTTTAAAGCAAGCCTTTTGCCATTGCGCTACGGTGACAAATTTTATTCCTTGAAACCAGAGTACACATTTTTTTATTCTACTAGGCGAGGAGACGAGCCAGGTGATCACCTGATAGTAAGTGATACACTTGCCCATACAACGAGGTGTTGGTAATGATCGCATACGTAGCACCTCTTTGTGCTCGTCGGCCTTGGATATTTGTCAACTCTCGTTAGCCTAGTAACTACAGCACCAAATACAAGAGCAATTTATTTTTACATTACGAAACGTCAACAAAAATAATTTTGCTCGGGAATTTTGCTCCTTTTAATGTTACTCATTCAAATTTAAAATTTCTTAATAAGTTTAAGACTATACAAAGCTTTGTACACATAATACCTAGTAGTATATCGTAAGAGAGAACCTACATTCAGAAAATGTTATTTTTATATATTTAAACACCGGGTCATGACTCCTCTTAGTCTTCTTCTAGTGAAATTACTGGGGTAACGAGATTTACCACCTAACGTCTCAAGGCGACGAACGTAATGTAGTGCTGTGTATACCATTTTAACCAGTGCCACGTTGCTCTGGATAAGCGTATCACTTGCTATCAGGTGAACGACTTTTTGGTATCGTCGCATAAAAAAATTTCGACTACAAAACAAAATGTCGCTGTACTCAATTATTCAGTGATAATTTATATTTTAATCCTCAAGAGTAACGACCACTTATAACCAAAGTACGCAACTAGTTAATGTCAGCTTTCAGGACGGAACCGGATTATCCGACTTGTTTACTCTTAATTACTGAAATCGTTTCAAATGGCAATTTTGATTAAATAATCAAAATGAGAACAAAACAGAGAATAAGTCGCTTTGTATTAAGAGAAGATTGGAAGTAACGGACGTCATATTGTAACTGATAATTATACGTCAAGATGACAAAAATTTCCAAATTGTTTTAGTCTATATTACCTGGTTGTATCAGCGCAACAGACTGGTGCGTTGACTTAAATACTCCGTGTCGCTTGTAACTTTTAAACCGGAACAGCTATATGGTTACTTTTTGAAGATAAAATGGAGTACTGGATAGGGAGATGAGAAATGTAAAATAAAGAATCTATAGCTCTTCCGATTATGGAGATATGAAGGGTCAAAGTTAGCACTGAGGCCTTCTTCGGGGAAAGCAAGAACAAAAAATTTTACAAAGAATCGAAATGGTCAAGCGTACCACTTAGCATCAGATGAACGCTTTGCTCATCTCGTCGAATAAAAATGTTAAAATACATTATTGAGATTATTCGAAACACTCGGACAATAACTATTTACGAATATTAACTTCTGTATTATATATATAATCTTTCGTGTAGTTTCAATTTTCGCAAGACCGTTCTGCTTGGAGATCATTGAAGGAGGCTTATGCCCAGCAGGGGGCGCTATTCGGCTGACAATATATCTGTAAATATATGTAGTAGTTTTACCTATTTTTATTACTTATCTGGTGTCGCAGTATGTTAACTTCTATTTATTTCAGTAAAATTTCATTATAAATAATATTAGTAGTTAATACTACCATATTCCGATAGAAGAAAAACACTAGAGAAACAACGTCAGCTGGTTTCAATAAGTAATATATTTTTACTTGAACAAAAGCGTCATATACATTGAAAGCTGAGTAATACATGTTATTAAGTGTTTACGTATTGCGATCTGTATGTATGTTTTGTCATATGAGTACACAGTTTTCTCCCTGAGTTGATTTAATGAAAACGCCCGTAGGCACCAAGTCTGCAATTTCAATAGTGTTTTAAAATATAATATAATAAATACGTATATTGTGTTCACCGCTGCTGTTCCAGTAGTCTTTTCCCCACTTGTTGTTTATCTTTGAAGTAGTGGAATGAACAGTCTCCATTAAGATAATGAAGAGCTTTATAGATAGCAATAGTAAATAATAGTTCAGGACAATAAGTTGGAATGGACAGGCGTAATGCATTCGTAATATAGTCGGTATTAAATGTGAGTACAATAGAAATACTTCAATGCATCTGAAGCAAAAGTCAAAGGTCTCAGCAATCGAGGGATTGCATTAGAAAATACTAGTTAAAGAGTATTATAATGATCCGGAATAATGGTTTTCATTTCTTTGTCTATATTAATACATCCCTGTGTATAGTTTTTTCATTCATCTCAGCCTATTGCAGTCCCTGTGTATAGTATTAATGTTGAATATACAAATTCAGAGTTAAAAAAGACGCACAACAACAGATGTGTCCACTTTGTGTTATTAAAAAAAATATATAATATAGTCTTATTAGTAGTCTACTTTAAATGGCCTAATATTGAATTAGCATTAACAATTTTGTGGATAGAGGTTTTAATAACAATATCATCTTATTTAATATTTCCTGATACTTAAGTAATGTAATGGCTCGCACGAACAAAACTGAATTCTGTTTCTATCCACAGACATACAACTTTAATACGTATATGTAATTTCTACACATACCTCCATCATATCAATATATTAAGAATCTATCATCATCAATCTGCAGCAGTCTGGACATAGACCGTTAAGAATCTGTATAAGATGAAACAGAAAAGCGCATAGTGGGCAAACCTCTCACTAGATGAACAGAAGAGATAAAAAGAGTCGCTGAGTATCATTGGATTTGAACAGCACAAGATCGTATTTTCTTGAATACATTACAAGAGACCAGCATGTCCAGCTGTGGACATCCATCAGTTGAAATGATGGTAATAAGATGAAATATGTATTGTGTAGCCCAGACACTAAAACATAAGTAGGATCATCACGATAATCGGAAACAATAACAATCTTCCAGGTCCTTAATCTATATAATAACTGAATTAATATAAATAAAACAGTACAAAACTAACAACTTAAACAATTTGTTTTAAATGTTTACATATACGTTTATTGCTGTTATTTTTTTATACTAAATTTGATATAACAATGTGGTAAAGAATTTCTAAAGGTTTTGATTGATTCGCTAAACTGAAGCGTAAACAACATTAATCATATTTTCGCCTGAAAATAAACATCGTGGGAATCAGACGTCTTGTATTAAAAATAATCTAGGCTATAACTTTATTCGTATATTTTGGATAAACTTGTGCATAAGTGCATACAGGCTTTAATATAAAAATGGAAATATTTAAATTAAAATTCACATTTTCATAATCGCCTTATC
>DWLS01003741.1:0-15193 GCA_018246255.1 Pachliopta kotzebuea | reverse complement strand
TTAGCGATAAGACCGCCTTTTGTGAAAATCATTATGTACTTTCTTTTTTTGTAACTCTGTGATAGTGCAAAATAAAGTATATTTGTATTGTATTATATATTCTGAATAAACATGCTTCACCATCCATGGTATTACTTAACATCCAGTAAAGGTAAGGGCAAGTGATAGCTCATGGTAGATAAAAGACACAAGGTCTAGCTTTTTACCGCTGTGTAATCGAGACTTTTGGTATAATACTGACATACTGTGGCATGGATTTTCAGGTCTAAAGACCGCAACATGTGCTGGGACGTCCCTGACTCGACTCCTGAGCGGCCCATCATAATATACTCCTGTCACTTGGGAGGCGGGAACCAGTTGTGGAGGTATGATTTGGTGAGTAACCATAATTTTTTTTGAATCATTTTATTGAAGGTGTTTTCAACGCCGGAGGTAAATTAAGTATCATTGCAGCGCCTATTTCTACTACCAAACAGTATAAATTAAAATTTACTGTGTTACAGTTTGAAGAATACTGTAGCTAGTGATATTACTGGGGTAACGAGATTATGTTAGCTTTGTATATCCCCAATAGAATATTCTGTCGCTCTCGACAGGTTAGACAGTTTGTTTATAAATTGTTTCTAAGAACTAAAGAATTAATTATCCAACAGGCCACGAAGCAGTTGAAGCACGGCGGGAATGAGAATTGTCTAGATTGGGAAAAGGCAACACGAAAGCTGTTCATAAACCGATGCGGCGGCGCTCACTCCCAGCGTTGGGACATAGATCACATCAACACTGACGCGATGGCGAACTGGGACAAGACCCTACTTCGGATCACCGGCCCTATCGAGGACTATTAGAATTATGAACATACAATATCCTCAGCATCTGTATTATACAGTCATCGTCATCATTACAAAGAGTATTTTAATATGTTACCTGGTGAAGAGCTGGATCCTAGGTGGCTGCACCTTTCATCATCCTTTGATCGGTTAGTCGGATTACTTAACATTTTTAGCAGCCGTTTCACTTGACTAAAATACAATGATGTATGTACTGCTTGTAGTTATGTTCAGGCATGTTAATAGCTTTCTAAAATGAAAAAACTATGTATAGCATACGATTTAAACTAACTGAATTCTTTATGAGACAAGTGATAAGTCAAATCAAGCCGCAGCTTTTCCTGTGAGCTTTGCTAAGTAACTGATAATAGTCTCTTCTTGGTAAGGACTTTCACGATGGTGATTATAGTAATAACATAAACAGACCATTTTTTGTTTTTAATACTAATAGTCTGTGCTTTTATATTAAGTTTGATCATTGTGTTATCATTCAGCGGAATGATTATGACTATAAGAGACTATCAGAAAAAATTCCTCACCAGCCCATTTACTAGGATACAGTCACCAAAATTACCCGAATCCTTGTATAGCGTTTTAAGTACGATAATTAAAAGACAATGCCTAAATTAAAGGTTGCTTTAATGTTCATAAACTTTACTACACATATATAGTCAGAAACATTTTATTTTTTAAAAAATTACGTATTCGTCAAAACCTCGCATTTTTTGATGCCTTTAAACTTTATTATTCCTGAATATCTTCGGAAAACAATGTACATTTATTTTTACTATCATTAATATTTCCCGCCATAAAATGGCTGTTGTCATTAGACAAAGGTTATAAAGTCATAATGCCAATGGCGCGCTATGCTATTATTTATCGATATTTTTTTAATTGATAATTATTTATAAAAATATATTATTAAGTAAATAATTTTATTATTAAATTTGTATATGTATATCGGATGTGAAATGTGAGTTTTTGTAGTATATTATTTGTTAGTGTGTCATACGGTCTATTAATAACTTTATAGTAGCAATATACATGTTATATTTTGTTCATGTACTATTGAGATTTTTTAAAAGCATTCCAAGAATTGTTATTGTAATATTGTTGCCTTTATAGAAATATGTAATACTATTATGAAAATTTGTATATCGATGTCTATATATCTGTCAGATTTTAATTATTAATTGTTTATATTGTAGTTATAATTAATTAGGTCCATTGATTTGAAAATCACTTATGAGATGAGACGGTAACATATACCTGATGATACTCGCCTGTGATAACGAGGCGCTATTTAGAACGCCTCATATTACGCTCATCGCTTTGGACCATAATATGTTCGTTGATAATTTATGTAATAATGCCATTTTCGTTTTAAACTAGGTTTTATTTTTTTCTTTATCTAGTACTATATACAGATTATATTTTAATAAAGTTATTGCAGGATGTTTTGTGTGAATGTTTAAGTGTTAATAAATAAAAATTAGATTCTTGTTAAATAAATGTGTCTTTGATGTTGACGTTATCCCTTTTAAAAGATTTTTTTATTGTTAGTCTGTTTCTGCTTTTGTGCAGATTAAAAATATTTTTTTTGTATTGTGACTAAATCTGAGGCTTTATGAATATGTGTACGATGTGGATGTAAGTCTTTTGTATTTGTTAGTTCCTGTTGCGGCCTCGTAGTGTAGACGTTGTGATACATAACCATATCACTAGTTGTATGCGGGCACTTTTATAAATAAATTATTTTTGTATAGTTGCATATTTTTTTTCAATTATGCTCATGAATTGTCTTACACATATAACAGCGAAGTGCAAATTTATGAAGCAAGCTGCTGGACACTGTCTACAAAGGTTCCACCGAAGCTACTGTTTCTATCGCCAAATAGTAATTGTTGTAATAAGGTAAATTTTATAATATTAACGCTCAAATGGTACAAGTGGCGCCATCTAGTTCTAATCTGGGAAGATTCCCGCGATGTTCTCTCCCCTTGTGTCGTTGTCTTTGCAATGCGTAAAATGTCCTTCTAAAATATAACTGTAATGTTAATATTTCTATCTTTATTTAAATAAACTAACCACTTCAACAGTAATGTACAAACATAACTCTATTCCGGTTTGAAGGGTGCTGCATGTTAGTAAAATTACTGGTATAACGACACAATGTCCTCATCCCTCATCGTTAAGGGCAAGCGTATCACTTACCATCAAGTTAAGGCTTTAATTGTCTCGTCGCCTCATCGAAAAAAAAATCTATCTACAATTTGAACCTATTTGATAAGTATAGCAACACTGCATGAATTATCTATTTCTCCTATGTTCACTTGTTCAAAAAATAATTTTAGTAATAATCTGAATATGAATATAAAATTGATAAATTCTTTAGTTTTATGTACTTTGTAGTCGTATATTTAATAGATAAAGCGAAGGTTTACATGCTTCAGGAGCATATTTATTTCAATGATAACGTGAACTCCTAATAAGTAATGATAGTTGTAAACATTTAAAGGATAGGTAAAGGTAAAAAATGAAAGAGTTTTAAATTTTTAATGTTTTTTTATTACATATTCCATTAGAATACCTTCTATATTTATTATTGTACACTCTTACATCGTCTCTCATATAGCACGCTCTCACGCCCGCGCGGGTAAGGCGCGCCCTATCTATACACAGGGTATCCTGGAACCTACGACTCGTATCTACAATAGTACAAATTAAAATTTCAGATTCAGCACGAGAAATTCAGATCTACGTTAATCACGTGACGTCTAAAATGTCTAGAAGCTTAGATTGCTTGTGGTTTGTTCGTCGATATACCACTTATACTACCCTCGCTTCGACAACCGACACTGTATGGCACCTAATGATAGATAACGAAATGAAACCATTCAATGCGGCAGAGATAGAGGAAATATTGAAAGCGAAACAGTTTTCATTTTAACGTTTATGATACTAGGAAAGTGTTGAGGCGACTATTCACCCGTTCAGCTCCACCCGCCGGCCTCTAGCGGCCGCCCGTGGTCTGCACGCTATCATACAATACAATTCATAATCTAAAAACCTTAAGAACGATACGTTATAAATAATTCAAGCGTAAGATATGTACAATATTTTTACACGATACAATATTAAGTACCTATTTACAAATTAGAATTCTTTATACACCATAAAAAAGACGCTCGACTAAATATCACCGCGAAACGAATAACTACATTCACAACAGATATTTATTTATTTTATATAGTATATATATATAATATATAGTTGTATTATTCATTCAAATTAACGTAAATCTTATAGTTATTAAAAAGAAATAAGACGTATTACATTACAATGTATTGCTTTGTTTAGTCACATTTTGCAAAAATATCACTTGCGCATTCGCGGCCCGCGGACTCGGCCTTCGTTCCCCCTCTTCCCCCAACATACTCCAATCCTCCCTCGTAATATCTTTTCCGTAAAAAATATCGACTCCATATCTCCGAACGCTCAGTCAACTAGCATTTAAATTAGTACCACTAACATGAATTAGACACCACAATTTAAACGATACACATTCATGGACATAAACTATAAATCTACGTTAATATTTAATTACATTAAGTTAGCTTCTTACTGACTTATGTTAAGGTTTCGCTCGCAGGATACGTATTTACGTTTACGATCAACTGAGGCCAATGCGCGTCTTAACTGTTTCAAATCTAACAACGGAGCATTGGGAAGGATGACAGACGTAACTCATAGAGTCTTTGTTAGAAAATACTACCGGTGATAGCAATTTTTTTCAAGATTACAAAGAAGCGGTTAAAGTTCGCAACAAACATAAAACTACTTAGACAAGCAAAATGTATGAAGAGAAAAACTGAGGCGCAATGGCCGCAGCTAAATTATTAATAAAAATTAAAGAGTTTTAAACCGTCAGTCTCTAAGAAATCATGCATTTCTAAGTCAGCAAGAAGTGTGTTCCTAAAGTTTTACTGTTTAACCTACGTTTCGATTATTGCACAACGCATGCACAGTATACGTATAACGTTTCCTATCATATAATTTCTAATGGATTTTCTATTAGGAGAATGATCGAAATTGATCGGTATCGCGAGAAACTATCAAGGTAGTAGAGCCAAGGTAAAATTATTTTGTTGTCTAACATTCATCTAAAAATTATTTGATTTTAGGCCCAGGTTTTTATATGGTGGTTATATGTTGGTAATATTAATAATTATAATATCATAAAATATTTAAAAGATTATAAAAATTTAATTAATATAACAGATTCAATAACCTACACTTACCCAGAGTGGGGGATAAGTGAGAATATTAAAAGGGGTGTTTATTTAATTATTTATGTATTAGATAAAAATAATTTGTTTACATGTGAGAAGCTCACCGATATCAAACAGTTTGTTGTAAGGGTTGATGGAAATGGGAATGGTTTATTTGTTTTATTCATTGTGTGTGATGAAGCTCTTTGTAAACACGAAAGACATTACAAACTATAAAATACATTAGAAATAAAACTCATGGAAAGTTCCAGTAGTAATGAGTGATAACTGGAACATTCACCTGAATCTTATTTGTATCTAATAAGTGTCATTTTGGAGACGAGCATTAAGAGTAAAATATAAAATTATTGCTTAAATTGTTAAATAGTATTGCGAAGTAATAGAGGACTTAGTTTTAGCGTCGCTAAATGAATACAATAATTAAATGCTATATACAAATACTTATACGTATTGATAGAACAAAAATATTTGGCTAATACACGTTAGGAATACATGGTTTGCGAAATTAGTAAAGCGACGAATATGTATAGGGTTAACTTATATAAAAAAGGTAAAGTAATATTAAAAAACTTCGTTATAAAAGAATGTTACAAATCCAAGTATTTAATTTTAAAGTATTATGCTCAGTTATTATGTTATTTTTGTTTACGACTCTTTACCCTGTGAGTTATTTTGTGAGATTCATTAAAGGGAAATACAGACATAAATTAAATTCATAGCCTAAGTACATATGTGAAGCGAACAGGCCGCAGCTCCAGTTCCTACATACGAGTGTAAACAAAAAATTCGCATCCGAAACCAGTTGTACATATCTCTTTCTTTCAAGAAATGCATTATTTTAAGTCCAAATCACAAGAACTCTGAAGAGAAGTTATTTTTTTAGTTACAACTCACGAGATATAGCGTTTGAGGCGAATAAAACACCAGTCCAGCGAAATTAGTAAGAACTAAAACTGTTGCGAATATTCGGAGCGTAGTATCCGCGGGGGAAGTCACGAGCGGTGGCGCGCGCGGCCGCTCTTCCTCCTCTTCCTCCTGCCGTCGCGAACGAACACGATGTTGGCGGGGTCATCCGCCAGCTGCGGGTACCGCGACACAGAGTGCACATCCCTCGCGGCCCACCCGTCGACGATGCCGTGCGAGATGAGCTCCTCCTTTTCCTCTTCGGTCCAGGAGCCTCTGCCCTCCCAACCGGCCGCGACGAGCGCCTTCTCTCGCTCCCATGCGCGTGCGGCGGCTCGTTTGTGCGCGTGCTTCAGCAACTTGATACGTTCCTGTGCCGGGTCTACTCCGTAGCGGAGCACGATAACCGCTTGAGCGGAACCCTTGCCCACCGCGTGAACACGAACCTGGAACATTAAACAATCTTTTGAATTTGAGTGACTATGAACTTATTAGAAGTTGAAATGATCATTATTTATATGCCAAAGTTAGTGAGCTACATTGCATCTTGTATAATGCACAACGTAAATGTGAACTATGAAACGTAATTACGTTATATAGGAGTGGATTACCTCTGATCCTTGGTCGTTGGTTTCGTCTTGTGACACGTTGAACTTTCCAGAGAGTCGCCGAAGCTCCTCCATGTCATCCCGAATCTTCAAAGAGTTGTCTTTAACGAAGTAAAATACGTCCTGGTCGTGAATGCTGAAGTGGACGTCGAGGAAGTATGAGTTGTTGAAGACGGTCGTGATGACATCCTCAACCACACTATTGGCGCCGTCCGCGACGCTTATAAATGCTTTGCCGTCTACTCTCGATATCAGAACTCCTTCGCCGAAAACTCCTCGCTTGTACGAGACTCTTGGGAGGAGATTCCTCGTTATAGGTTCCATTTTAAGCAGCGGTGTAGGCACAAAGTCAATGTCCGATAATTTATCATTAACCTGGAAAGATTAGAGAATTTGTTTGTTAAAACAGGCAAATTTATATGTAGCTTTTAAGTTTAATTTTAAATAGTTTAGCACAGAATGATTTCTTACCTTTTCGATAATGCATTGAAGTCCAGACATTACACCAAAGTCGGGTGCTAACTGTGGCGCACTCACAGACGTCATAGGCTGGAAGACCATATCGGTGATGTATTTAGAACCCATCATCTTTGCAAGATCGTATCCAAAGAGTTGTAGCCAGCTCGCCAAGTTCGTCATGTATGGAACGTTCTGATTCTTATTGATAGGATCATTGTTCTTGAACCGGTAGATGAAGATGTCTGTGGGTAGGCTTAGTTTAGTTGCGAGGTGTTCCCAGCTTGGCGTCATCCATTGCCCTACCACCGGATCGTACAATCGGTTATCCAAGTATACTAAATTAGTATTGTAATCAAGTATACCGCCATGGAAATCTACGGGTACGTAGAATCCTGGATTAGTGTCTTTGACAATTTTACCGAAAGGACTGCGTTTTAATTCCTTTACGATTTCTCCGTTTACATCAAATACGACAAGAGGCGATCCGTTATGATCACTAGCGACGTAGAATCTCTGGTCTTCAGTCTCGATACAAGTGAGAAAATCTCTTTGATCGTACAAGAATCTCACGGTTTTTTCGGCTTTAGGATAATGCATGTGGGTGATCAAGTTGGGTGTTTGCGGGTTCGTATAGAAGAATTGAGTGATGTTGTTCTTGTCATCTTTCCATGCCACTAGTCGGTTCCTGTCATCGTAATAATACCACATTTGGAATTTATCTCGTTCGAAAGCGTGTACGAACTGGCCGCGTGAGTTGTACCTATACTTCTGTTCACCGCGCCTGATGACAAACCCGCGGCCGTCGTAGCTGCTGAATTCCAAATCCCCGTATTGCACGACCCGATCGCCGATATCGTAGCCGAGATAGCGTTTCTCTCCGTGCTCGATAATACCAATCACATTGCCGTTCTCATCGTAAACGTATTTCCAGTCGTCTTCAGATCCTACCACCTCCATTAGGTGACCGTCGTAATTGTAACTCACGCGTTCGTTCGATGAAGTGTCGCCAATCATTAGTTTCTTAGTTTTGATTCGGTTCCTGACATCATAATCTAATTCTAGCCGAAAAACGTCGAAGGATTTTATATTCATTAATACTGTTTTAATTCTACCATGGTCATCGTAATCCGTAATTGTGAAGTACTGCTTGCTAGTGTCCTGCATGACGGAACGATTGAACGTATTCCTGTATATTCTCAGATCGCTGACAGCTTCCAACATCCCAAGGTTCTGACTGTACTTTAGTTTTAGCTGCGGCATTTCTTTACTATTGATATTGGCGTCAATCATCGAAAGCCGTGCGTTTCCATCGTATTGGTATTTAAAGTGGGCGTTATTTAGACCGCTCTTGGAGTTGAACTTCATTTTTTCATCTTTAAGTATGCCTGCATGATATTTGTAGTCCTGTTTTAGTTCGTAATCGGGGTCGGTGATTTCAACGTTCTTTACCAGATGTGTACTTTCGTGATACACATACCGGATGGCAGATGCTCCAGCAAGTATAGTCTCAAGTTTGCCAGTGCTGTCATATACGTATAAAATCTTGCCCGACTGGTGCGGGAAGATCTTAGCTAAGATGTGACCATCGTCATTGTAAAGGATTTCGTATGGGTGACGATTCATTGGTGAGAAATATTGATATTTAAAGTAACCCAGTGATGTCATCAAAGCAAATGTATGGATGTGTCCTCTGGGTGTTGTCAAATTCTGTAAAGCGCCAGAATCGTCATAGTCTAGAAGATAATCACTGCCTCTCGGCGTTGTCACCTTCAGTGGCAAGCTTGTGAACATATCCCGGAAAGAGTAGGCCAGCGCGGAGCCATCACCGTAGCGTATTTCATGTAATCTTCCGGCCCGGTCGTAACCATAAGTTTCATTGAGGTCACCCCAACGCCAACTGGTGAGCCTATTAAATCTGTCGTAGTCAAGTTCCACTTCAGCGAATATCCCGCTTCTGGGGCCCCATTTGACTGGTCGGGCTGTTCTATCATAAGTTACGTTTAATAGTTCAACTTTGTCATCCATGAACACAGCAACAGTTGAACTGTCTCTGTCGTATTCCAGGGTTAGAAGATTTTCGCCATTTACACGTAGCTTTCGACCTATCTGCGCTACAGCTTTGTTACTCTTTCCTTTGTTAGACTGTAATCTTCTTAAGAAATAACGCCATTCAAACCGATTGGCTAAGTCGCCGCCAACTTCTGTCCTCTGCTTAGCTGGTACTGGGTAGCTTTCACCGAGGATTGGATCGATTTCCGACAAAATTGTGTAAGGGACAGTATCGGTAGAAATTACATGTCCCCATGGTAAGCTGGAAGAAATGCTTCCATCGGTCGATATAATTGTTTTCTTCTCGGCTTCTCCTCGTTTAGTGTTCACAGACGATCCTTTAATGAGGATCGATATAGGTTTCCTGTTGTTTTCGCTCACGAGGACCGTTGCACCTTTAAGACTAAGATCGAAAGTTAGGTTGATGATTCTGCCAGTGGGAGTGACTGCTGATGTAAGTCTACCAAATTCATCGTATTTATAAATGTAGCTTCGACCCGTGCTGTCATACTTAGCTTTCAATAAACCTGTGGTTCCGTGGTAGTCGAATGTGACGTTGAAGTTATCAGGGGTCCGCAGTTCCTGCAGCATTTTCATTCTCGACATCTTGAGCCTACATTTCTGACCTTTCGTATTTTCAATGGAGTTGACGAGACTAGAGTAATCGCGCAAGAGGAATACTTTATTCCCCGCCGCATCCGTTACAGTACTAAGTTTTCCGTTGCTAGTGTTCACTGTATACGTGAATACATAGTTGTTCTCCCCGGTTAGTATGTTTTTCGTCATTATATGTTGACCAAATCTGTTAAAAATGTATATTTCTTGGGTGTCAGGCGAGTAAATTTCGTATTCTCTTGCACCGCTTGCATCCGGTATACTTGCCATTACGGAACGGATCCTGTAGTTAGCTTGGTCAGCAATGTGGACAATTCCATCAGGACTTACAATTACCGCTGAAATTGTATTGAATTTTGAATTAGAGGCGAGGAAATGATCGGCTTCGAAGCAGTCACATCCTCGTTCCAGGCAGTTACATTTAGACTCAGCTCCAGCATACAAAGTGATCTTGCCATCCGTGGTAATAAGGCGAACTCGATTTATCCTTTGGGAATCACTTTCTGCCACATATAAATCTCCCGCTGCGCCAAATGCTATGCTTTGAGGCATAACAAGAGTAGCGTAAGTTGCAAGTTCCATATCGTAGCCGGTGAGAGGTGAAGGACAATGGAGAGGCCTGCCGGCTATAACTTTTACTCTTCCGTCAGGGGCCATTTGCAAAATCATGTGGTCGTCGATAATATGGAGGCTGTTGTCGAGAGGATTGATAGCCAGTTCAGTCGGCCAGCGTAAATGGACTTCTTCAACACTTAAAGTGCCTTCACAGGGTATTGGCTTCCAATGGGCTCGATGCATGTGATTACCAATCACGGTTGTGATAATGCCATCTCTATCAACCATACGGATATTAGTTCCGTCAGCAAAATATAAAACGTTGTCAATGGAAACTGCGACTCCCTTAGGGTAGGCCAATTTTGCGTCCCTCGCTAAGGCGCCGTCGCCGCAGTGTGCTTCGTCTCCCGGCAGGCATCTCTCTCCCGAGCCGACAACAGTTTCCCAGTTGTGTTGCGGGTCACTGTAGTCGTTAGTATCGCGCACTTTGATAATCTGATGGGATTCGGGATCGGAGATGTAAAGCGTGCCGTCTAATGGTGACAGAGCCATGTGGTAGCGATAAGAAACACGAGTAGCACTGCAACAAACAAATTAAACTAAGTTTTGTTTTAGTAGTGACGAAATTGATTAATGGTTGAACCTATTTCTTTCGTGAAAAACCTATTAAGTGTGAGTTTAATGTTTTTTGTAGAATTCAGTTCGTTTTCCGGTTCAGAGTTTTAAAATTGTCATTCAATGTTACTATGTAGGATTTGCCAGTTTTTTAAATAACATAAAACTCACTTGAGTTTCACAATAGTCCTGACGGTTCCATCGGTGTTGATTTTCCGGACGAGATTGAAATCTCCAACGTACAAGGCGCCGTTGGGCGCAGCGGCCAGAGCAACCGGCGCTAAAAGCCGTTGACGCGCTGCAGGACCTGCGCATGCGCCGCCGCATTCAAGCGCGCGCTGCCGCCCGTCGCCCAGTGTCGTGATAATCAGACGCGGTTTGTGTTTTAGGTAGATATTAGTACCGTCGCCTTTTTGTAGTATACCTGAAATCATATAAGGAAAAGCATTAGAGGTTACTTTTGACAGACAAACGTTTGTTTAAAAAAAAACATAAGTTTTAATTAAACTAGTACAATATGATGAACTACGACGCATTTGATTTTAAAATTATGCAATCTACCTTCATGGAAGTTGTATCGGTGATGAATGTCCAAATTCCATCCGCCGACGTCCGATATGCTCATGTCGTGGCCGCTCAGCTTCGTCGTCTGAACATTCCATATGATGTCTTTGCAGTCGCTGTACTGGTAACCGACTTTAACCAGAGCCGTGGTCACGCCGTATACTCTCTGCCTATACACGTTCAGCCTGTTCCAGGGGTACGTAAACTTGATCACCGGGTCCGCTTCGAACGTCTTCTCAAAGAGGATACCTTCTATAGTAATCCTCAAATGTATGAGAGCCAAAGTTGGCGGCACTTTCTCTGGTGTCAATTGCAGTTGAATCGTTGATAGATAGCCGGCAGCTCTTGAGCTGTGGTACACTAGATTCAATCCAGTGCCCGGAATTTGTAGACTCTCTTGAACAACCTGAATGCAAATTTAATATTAATTATATGTAATTTATTGATCAACATTTAAAATAAATATAAAAGAAATGAAAATAATAGAAACTTTAGTACAGAAAATTCCTTAATACATAAAGGATTTTTCTTTAATTAAAAGCCCAGTATAAGATAAGCTGTATATCTCACAAAAGATGAGTCAGCGCTAACATCATCAGAGAATATCATTTAATTAAAATATAAATGTGTTTGGTTTACCTGAGATTCTGCTAAAATAGCGCTCTTATCAGGGCAAGCTCCTTGGAAGCCATGTTTCCAGGTGGCTAATACAACGGGTTTCATCGCATCATAGTCATGAGCTAGGCAAGCTTGTGGGGGCCCCATGCCTCCTTTCTCATCGGAAGTCGTCATTACCACCTCGTCGATTATTACAACCTGAAAATAGAGCGTTAAAAACATTTTTAATATTTTAATATTAAAAATGTTTTTAAAACTTTATTAATATTTTATACCCTTACTGTGTTCTTACGTAGTCTACTTTTTCTTCTTTATATTCAGTTATATTGGCTAGCATTGAACATATTAAAAGAATTTCCCTGTGTTTCGAAGTAAACGAAGTCGCGGCACGTCGCTAGTTTAGTCATTACCTTTTGTATGAATCGAATTTACGAAACTCTCAGACAACTTTATAGTTAAATAGAGAGTTTCAAGTTAAATAGAGAGTTGAAAAATCCTAATGCCTCTTTGATAGTCGCTTCGCATGTTTCAGGAGTGGAAAAAAAATTAAATTGCTTCATACGAACTTTGGTTGAAGTTGCCCGAGTTATTAACGCCGACGGTCTTTGGAGATTGGATAAGCGAGTGTTCAAGTGCTTTATTAATTTTACTTTCTTTTAAGCTCACATTAATCCTTAACGAAACGGACGGGCTTTGACGAACTTAGATACAAGTAATTGGAAATTTATGCCCGGCTTCGTCGGAGTTGTAATAAACGTTATTATTTACTATATATTTATCTAAATTAATAGAATTTAATGTACCTAGTATATAAACTAAGATATTTTTACAAACCTCATTCCACGGTACGAATACAACTTGCGTAGACCTCTTGAAAGGTGCTCGTCCAAAATGCAAAGTGACAGCGCCACCTCCATTCACCAACAAATCAAACCAACCATCTTCCCGAGTCAAAGTGAACCCTTCTAATGGTGTAGAAGTAGACACCCTAACGCCCACCAAGCCTGATCCAAGTGAAGTTACTACTCTACCTCTGATAACGGCAGATCGACTGGAAAGACATTGATTAAACGTCACAAATTGAATCGTCGAGGTTTTAAATAATTCGTGTATAAATAAAATTTGTTAATAAATCTGTGCTTTATATAATCTATCAACAGAAAAACGGGGAATTAGACTTTTGATAACTACATCGGGCTTAGGAGAGGCTAGATCACGTTATATTTGTAACATATCTAGTATATGAGATTATTACTATTAAATGTACAATTTGGTAAATTTTGCCACTACTGTATTGATCTGGCATTAAAATAAAATCAAGTGTGTGATTTAATATTCAAATGTACTTGTCTACAGTTTTGAAGTGATTTTATTAAATTTATTCTACGCACGTACTAAATACTCGTTAAAGTGAAAAATATCATAAATATTATTAAATAAAAAGCATAACACAAAACTCACAGGACACGATTGTAGGTAATCTATACATATACAGATACACATGCAAACACCATAATATGTAACAAATTAGTAGCTAATCAATTAGATATTCGTGATGATAATATAGGTGATAAAAATAATTATAGAACACACACAATCCTACCTAAATCACGCTAGATCTTACCTCGTGTTGAAGTGGTTCCAAAACATACTGCGCAGCAGAAAGACGAGAAATGACAAAGAATGAGTACCATTAGATACATTGTTAATCAGGAAGAAGGAAATTAAAAATACATTAGTGGCAGCGATGTGCTTAGCTTAGTCTCTGATAAACGAATCCATGTTCATGCAAGTGCCAATTTAGTATACCTTCGAAGGAAATGTTAAATTTACAGTAAACTTCGTTACAATAAAGAAATAAACATAAAATTGTTCGTTTTTATTACAATGTGTAAGGAAAAGAAACGAAACGGTGAAACACTGTTATAAATAAAACATTAGGATTGACTGGGGCACAACATTGCGTATCGTATATAACATATTTCCTGTAACATTTGTGTTGTCAAGCACCTGAAGGTTAAGAACCGTTTCACATGTTTCCAGGTTTATAACCGATTTGAGACATTCGCACAAGTAAACATGTGAAATGATTCTTTTATTGCCAGTTAACGAATAACACCGAACATCTAAATCCTCACCTTTCATTGAATGTTTCCTGTTTAGCGTAGTTTTGAAGGCTACCTTCGTCAATGAGGAACTTCATCCTTTCGAAGAATGAAGCGGTGATGGCAGGCGGTTGTTTTCGAAGCAAGATATCCGTTGGTTTGGGAGACGACACGCACAGTTGGCTGCCTTTACAAGTGGGATTTTGACAGCATTCTGGATCTTCACAGTCCACTAGACCGTCTAAATAGATATCGAGAAAACAATGTATTACATATTTTAAAAAACCTTTTTTTTATTTCGTATTATTTGTTACAAAGGTAACTAAATTATATTTAAAGAAGTAATAATATAATAAATAGCAAAAATATAATACATGGAGTCTCTTACAATAATCTACTCCCTAAACACAATCACACATTTTCTGTATTATCCTTTCATCATTGCTATTTATGTTTCACAATATTTTAAGAAATACTTTACACTACCTATAGACCTCTTACCTTTATCATTGTCTTTTGAATCATCACAAATTTGCTCCTTAAGGGTCGTACAATCCGGTCCGTCCCAGCCATCGAAGCACTTGCACTCCCAATGGCCATCATTGGCCACTCTACATTGACCATGGCCAGCACAGCCTCTGGGGCATCCTTCAAGAGTGCAGTGACGACCATTCCATCCAGATACACAGAGGCAAGTACCATTCTTGCACTGCCCATGATCGCTGCAACGAGCATCGCAGAGCTTTGAAGTGCAGTATTCTCCGGTCCAGCCCTGATCACAGATGCACGACTCACCAACGCATCTTCCATGGGGCCCACAATCAAGATCGCAAACTTCTGTAAATTAATAAAATTACATATGACTCAAAGCAACAGAGTTCGCACAAAAAGTAAAAGATAGTAAAATAATATCTTCAGCGATTCTAGATCAGCCCTAGAACTTCTGCAAAGCTCTACATCTTTCCACCCCTTAGCATACGGAG
>DWLS01003740.1:0-15195 GCA_018246255.1 Pachliopta kotzebuea | reverse complement strand
ATTTCACCACTACCCGCTGATGCGAGGAGAGGAGAATAAAAATATGGGTGCAACTACCGCCATATAGGGATGTAACTGTACCGAACAAATAGTATGCAGGAGTTCCTTTCATCATTGTTACTTAACATAATACAAAAAAGAAGTAAATCTGTTATCATCATTCATCATTATCAGCCGATAGGTGTCCACTGCTGGACATAGGCCTCCGGAAGTTTGCGAAGGTCTCGTGAGTTGTTGTGTGTGATTTCGATTTCTTACACCCCTTACAAGTAAATCTAACTTAATACTAATTTATTCTCTAAATCTTTTTATTAATTACCTTAATAAATCTCTAGCCACATACGGTATTGTATGACCTAAATAAGATATTCGAATAAGAAACTTTATAAAATGTAATAAAGCGTCCAATGTGAAAGGTTCTTGAGAGCAATTTTTCGGTGTCTCAAGTTCAAACTTTCCGACTCCTTGGGTTAAATGACTCAACTTAATTCGTCGAGTTTTACAAACTTTGCACGTGTCTTGAAATTTCACATCGCCCTAATTATTTTTTATGAAGTTAATATTTCTAATTGCTATATTCTTTATTATTGTTTTAAAGAGAAAATGGGCAAAGGAGCGTATAATACACATGATGTGATTATAGAAGCCTATAGACTGACGCATCACCTGCATGGTCGTGACTGCGTTGCCGATCTTAAAGTAGAAATTGGTACGCTCTTTTTTTGAAGGCTCCCATGTTGTTGTTGTAAATGTTTCGGAAACCCTTATTTCCTGCTTGTAAATAGCAATACATTATAACAATTTTATTACTTGATGAAATTTTGCGCTAAATATTGCTATTTTATTAACAGAATAAGAAAAAATGGCACAGCAGCTAAAAGTTTGCGATGTAGTGCTGGATGCGCATGTTCAATTCGGAGGCTACTTGAGTGCTGGACTTTGGGTGGTGTGTAGGTGTTTTCCAAATTTCCGGGCAAGCCTGTTGTCACTTAACTTACGTGAAGTTTGAGACAATTGCAAGGATATTGTAGATAGAAATAATCATTATCAACCCATAGACGTTCCCTGCTGGACATAGACCCCGCCCAATAACAAAGGATTTGGGCCATCTCCCACCACGCTGGCTTAATGCGGGTTGGTGGGATGATAGAAATAATAAAGTTAATATTCCCCAATGTGAATCCACTTTGTATACGAACGTATACACGAAACTTCACGATATCATTTATTAAGGATTCATGAATAAAAAGTACTAGCGAATACGAAATACGATTTATGTAATTATCATAAAAATCGGTACCGACTCAATCTGATTCTACAACATCGATACAAGTACTGATAACGATGAGGAAGGAAAAAAAACCATGAAAATTTCAGCAACGTGCTTATGCGAGGCGGGCGAGGTTGCATGCAGGGAATGCATTCAGCATCGGGTGAGCGCAATTTTCGTGTTAGTCAGTTGGCGATTGTCGTGCGACAGTTTTTGTATGATTTATAAGTCGGCTGTTCGCTTGTTGGCCTACGAGTTTACGGGTCACGCGAACACTTGTGATCAATCGTCGCTCGTTGTCGAGGGCCGACGCCGGCTTTGTCTTGTCACCTATTATGTTAATGGGCCAGAAACTGGTGTATAATGTTGAACCTGATCGACGGAACTCAATGTGTTGTTGAAAACTAACTTACACTACTTACACTACCATAGCAATAACTTTTAAATAAGACAATAAAAAAACGACATTTCTGTGACTGCTAAATTATAAAATATATAATTAAAGTGCCCCAGGAATATCTTGTAAGGACTAAAGATAATATAATCATAAATGAAGTTAAAAATTACCTTCACATAATCACACTTAAAACTAATCTAGCTTCAAGAAAATATTATTTTTGTGTACAACATTAAAGTTACAAATTAACTCGGTTTGTTTTTTATTGTCATGGGCAACTAACACCACATAACAGGAATTTATTTATATCATATCTCTAACCTAGCTAGATAATTTATGTGAATAATGGCATTGTTATATACTAAATAAATGATAAAACATGTGAGTAGGTACTATGCAATTTCAACAGCTAAACCGGTGTTTCCTGAAATGATTGAATATGTATATATATGATGACTATGACTAAGTTGATAGTATATTTTAATAACGCATTCCAAACTAAGCCAGACACTAATAACTGTGACAGATATAATAATAATGATTGTCAATGAAACAAACTTGTGTGTCCATTAAAGAAATTTCTTAATACTATAATAAACTAGATGTATTTTAAAAAGAATAATAATATTTATATATACATTTACCTTGCTTTTACCAATCATTTATAGAATGCAATACATGTATGCTGTATAAATTCATAAATAAGGCTGCAATGACAATGATGGGATTTTAAGCAATAATAGTTAAAAAAAATTATACTGTTTATAATAAAAATAGTCAAGTTTAAGTAATGCATAATTTTTTTTAATAACAATTAATTTTAACCTGCAATTAATAAAACTACAGTTAACAGTTACTAAGAATTTTAAAAATACACAACTTCTATTTTCTTTATAATGAGAATAGCCAGGATTTTCCTGACAGTAGTTTAACTTTATTGCACCTTCTATGTTAGGACTTAAGTAGGGGGCTACTAATCATGCATATTGTAAGGCCAATGTCAGTATCCTGTTACACAAGTCCATATTACCTCTCTATGTACCACAGGTTTTGAATAATCTTTTCTCATAAATTACTGTTGTTCAATTACAAACCTACTCTCAAATATTATTCTCCATGGATTATAGTTTTTATTAATTCTTTATAATAAACATCCGTAAAATAGTATTATATGCATTAAGTACTCACTTTTTTCATGTCGTACCCACGCTAACGCACCACAGAGTAAAGCCAAGGTTTTTCCTGAACCAGTTGGACTCTCCAACAAACAATTCTCACTTCTATTAATAGCTGTTATAACCTAAAATTGTTTATATTCTTAATGTAATAAAATCAAAACAAAAAGGTTATTGTAGAATTTAATCAATTCTATAAAAGTATTCTAGTCTAATGTAGTCTAACTTCACCAATTTTTTAAATTCACATTCACTTCATCAATATTCTCCATTAATGTAAAAAAACTAGATAAGGGGATGATTTTTATGAAACTAATATCAAATGTTGTCATAATTAATAATAAAATCAATGAGTACTTAAAATCATTACTTGCTTTTCAAAATGAGAAATTTACAATATGTATGTAAAACCACACACTCATTAAGGTTGATATTAGCACAGCTCTTGTTTTTGGTCCCAAATAGCAGTTAAAACATTCATTAATAAGTAACAAGCGCAATATGCTACTGCAAAAATATGCAAGAAGAATCATAATGTCTAAAGAGAGTGTGTTGTGTACCAACAGATGTTCTTATTGCATTGTATTATCAAGAGTTTATGGAAAAACTTTTTATTTCCAAATATAGAATAATAACAGTGGGTTCAGAAAAATATATTACTTTTATTAGTAAACATATAATATCTATAATAAGCTTAAAGCACATTAACTAATATATTTGTATTTTGTCTTTACCTTGAACATTAAAGCTGTTTGGCACCCATAAGGCTCGACGGGTACATGAACTCTTATACCTCCTATCATTCTCTCAACACCGGTAGGTTGTTTTGTTTCTGATATTATTGGTTTATCAACTTTTTGATTCGTTTTAGAAATTGGTTTAGCATTTGGAAAAAGGTTTTTTATTAAAGTTTGTTTCTCCTTAAAAATATTAACATTTTTGTCCTCATCTTCATCTGATATTAAATCTGGTTTAACAGTGAGATCGCGATGCTCCTCATCACTGTTAATAGAAATTACATCTATAGATTGATCTGGTTTGACGCTACTAAGCACAAAGCTGTCTTCATCATCTGAGATTTTTCTGTATGACATTCTATAACTTTTAAACAACTGATTCAAACAACTAAATGTCAAATAGAATACAAGAGTACTTTCAACACATATTTAATACATGATATGCACTTGATAATATACAACATTTTTTAGTTTCAGATAGGGCATGAATTATTTATTATATTCTTTTTATAAATAAATACAAAACAATCTCTTGCTTATTATTTTGTTTACCGACCATTGTTTTGACGTTTTTGTTGACACTGACAGAAGCGTACAGAAATAAATACTTATGAAGTAATTGAAAAACAGTTAAGATAACGAGTCCAATTATTAGCAGGCCATAAAATCTTTTAAAACAAAAATGAAATCACTGACTATATCTGCAACAAATTTATTTTGAATTGTCTTTTCAGAACATCAGTGTATTTTTTGTCATTGACAATAAGGTTTAAACGACTCATTAAAAACTCATATGTAGAAATATATACTTATAAACAAAATCAAACAGTTATAATAACAAGCTCAAAACGAGTTTTTTTTAATTCGAATAAAAGACAAATGTAGTTCCTAAATACTTCTTGCCAATTCTCCACATGTTGCATTTTAATTCAGCAACAAACACAAATTGTGTACATTTACCACAAAACAAAAAGGTTCTTCGACTCATATGTAGCTACTAAAAGGCAATTATTAAAAATAAACTTTATGGTAATAAAATGGTTAATTATTTACAGTAATAACAGAAAACTTGTATAAATTACAAAAATTGCATTTTTTATTATTTTAATCCATTGATGAGTCAGCGACGACAAATGTAAATTTTTGGGCTCGGCACCAATTAATGCATTTAGTTTATTCATTCACCTTCGCATGACTTCGTATCTTTTGGTGTTTTCAAACCTATATGCACGAGTAACATTCTTGTGAAGATTTTAATGTTTAATTTTCAGTTCCGCTAATGTCGCAGTCTTCATTGTATAATCGCCACATATATTAACCTTCATACCTGCTATACAATGAAACCAGCAAAATTAGTTTTAATGTTGTGTGTTTCCAAAACAAAGTTTCTAACTTCTTGTTGTAACCTACGATTGTAGTTGTCATATTATTTGAGCAGTTTTATTTTAATTACTTTTGAGCAGTTTTATTTTAATTAATTTATTTAGTCGTAAGTTAGTCGTACGTGTAACTTTTTACAGGTCAGTCTTGTAGTGCTTGCTTCTATTTTCTTTTGCCGATTTTTAACAGGTCTTCGGTTTAGCTTATATGTATACGTACACGCTTTACGTTGACTATTATACGGTAGCAATTTAAAGACCTTGTTGCCTTGGTGACTTAGTTCTTTTACAAATGTGTTGTCACTTTTAAGATTATTTTGACAATACACATAGTTAAAGAATTCTCACATAATAAAAAAAACTGAACGCTTTATTTATAACAAACGTAGCATATGAGTCGTAGCTAACATGATGGGAAGAGCATACTAGTATGGATTACTACAACCTGAATCGAAAAGATTCTTTTAAAATATAAGTCAGTAGTTTTTGTACTAACCAAGGTTTTTTCTATCAGTTTTAATGAGAAAGTTTTACAATGATAGCTACATTCCGACCACATTCAAGGCTTAACGAAATAATAAGAAAACATTGTAAGCGCTACTGCCCACGCTAACCAACACATTTTGATGATATTGTATAAATATATTAAACTTTGTTACGAAAGGTGTAAGAAACTTGAAATTCAGAACCTAAAAATAATAATTAATTTCAGACTAATAAATTTTGACTTTGATAGCTATTGCCATCATAACAAGATAAAGACAGAAAGAAGACTATAACTGCCAGGAATATTTAATTTTAATAATTTGTACAGTCCCAACTTAAACGTAATAGATAAAATAATTGCACAGTCATAAGAAAATGTACATTTTGAAAGAATTTAATGATATAATGCAATAAATGCCTTGTAATATGTGTTTATTCAAATAAATATTTTTAACTTTACTTAGTTAATAACTAAATAACTTAAACAAAATAATTTGTCTACTGTGTAAAATATTACGGGATGAATAAATGTCTTTTATCGTTCACCCACCATTAACGCTTTTGCTTCCACTGCAGCGCAGTCCCGCCAAAATGCGGCGCCATTACACGAGCGAATAGTCAACGGAAGTTATGATGCGTTATAATTTAGTTTATACCCTGACACTATACTGTTTAGGCAATGCAATTAGAATGATAGCAGTTAGGAGATGTAGTATTTTACAGAAAATTTTAAATTCATATTTAATAATGTTAGAACTACTAAAGAGTTCGATTGTAATATACAAAAACAAACAACGATGGGTGTAGTAATGTATACTAATAAGTAATATTGTGTCACCAGCAAAGGTTTCAACATATTAAATTTCGTCTCCGAAATTTACGGAACATTTTTGTCAACCGAAATTCGATCAAGCGCTAAAACGGCTTGACCCGTTACGGTTGATATCATTATAGTCGCCTAATACCTTTACGAAACTCAAGAACCCCTTACTATGGTTTAATCTGGTGTAATCATTACACGGATAATATTATTTCAATTCTTAACATTACTGCCAAAGAAGTAAGATACCAGATGGTAGGTGTAAAACAATTTAGGATGCTTATAATCTAATCTAAACATTTTGTCTGATGTTACTGTTGCACTGTCACAGCTGATGGACACAAGACGGACTAAGCATCGTAAAAAGTCCATACAATTTTATCACTAACAAAAAAAATGTTTTTATTGATGAAATTTCATTTGTTTCATTAATGTATTATTTTGAACGGTATAAACAACACGATTTTATTTTTAGGAGTTGGATATGTGTCATCAGTAATATTTTCGTAATTTTTTTTTACAGTTAATTGAATATTATGAAAATGTATTCTCATATAAAAAGTAAAAACATTCACAATTTTTTTTAATACATAAATTAATTCTTAACAATAATAATGCAAAATGCATATCTATATTCAAAAAATGTCACCCTATTTTTCGGGCCATTCAACAGTTTACGTCCGCCTTTTAATACGATTCCTACAAATTGGTATACGTCATAAATTACAGTGTGAAGACGGAGCCCTTGTTGTCCCTTTTTGCTTCGTAAATGCGCGCATATTATGATATAATAAATTACAATAAATGTATACTCATGCTTCAATACCAATAGCTGATTTTACTAAAGGATTTTTTTACTGCTCGCTTAAGTAAAAAAACTCCAAGCCTATATGAGATAAGGTCAACGGTTAAAAAGATCAAACTGGTATTTGATTTGTATAATATGTTGGTACTGTTGACAAGTGTTACGACAGATGTACTATTTCTGGTTAAATTCCTAGTTATGTCCTTGTTAACTTTGGTTTGTAATGTTAAAACTCAACAGAAATTTTTAAAAAAAGTTTTGTTTACAGACAACTTAAAAAACCTTAAAAGATGAGTCAGGCAGTAGTGAAACTCGAGTTAGGGGTGCCCTAGTAGTAGATTTTTAATTTAATTCGTTTGGTATTCATTACATTCGAAGTTTACGGTAAGGAACAGAAATATGAAAGACATGAATTCCATAAATTTGTTATGTAAATAATATATTAAAAAACCTTAATTTAAGTATTAAATACTTGATTTTTTGCGACTGGTGCGCGTATACAGTAGCAGAGACCTTGTATTAAAACTTATAAGTGTAAATACGTGTCATATGTAGAAACATATCTTAATTTGATTAATTGCTATATAATCTCAGTTTTTCTATCAAAATAACTAATTTTTAACATTATACAGTTATCAGAATCACGCACCGGCTTCACCTAACTTCAGCGTCAAAACATTGGCGCGTCCCTACCAATTATTGACATGCTTTATTACAATTCCTCTATCTAAGGCGCGCTTTTATCAGCGTATGTCGCTTCACCCGATACGAAAATCCAATTATAACTTTTCAAAGAAAAGCAGAAATTACAACCTTAACACGTTGCATTAAGGAGTTACGAACGCGTATTTATATAATTTGTCAGTCGGTAGTTGCGTTTCTACTTAATTTGATGGCAAAACTTTTCGTATCGAACTCATTTATGCCAGACATTATCAGTAGGGGTTCGCGTGGAATCCGGACGGTCAATGAGCTGCTAAGATTGATATCTCAAGGAGCGAAATGTGTTTTTGTTGTTCCGAACACATTTTATTGTAGCGGACACTAGATGATCATTTAACTGGTTTGTTAATCTAAAAGGAAATCGTCCATAAAACTGATAAATGAGTAATTAAAAGAAATCTAACCGAGATATCGATGTTTCGTCGCCTTAGATTTTGTGATGTTTTGTGGTTTCTACTGTACCAAATAGCCAAAAGTTTACTACCTTGTTAACTGTTGCTGTTTGTTAACTTTACTAATAAAAATAATTCAGCATAGAATACTGTCCAACTTGAGCAAAATATATTTAAAATATATTTATTAAGATTATTATTTATTTTTTTAGTAATTGTACGTAATCATATTACAAACAAAACGATACGAAATGATACACCTTGCTTATAATTTTGTAGTTTAAGCGAGGCGCTTATACTGGACCTTTTCTATTCGTCGACGCGACGAGAAGAACAAAATGATTATCTTATGATGAACATTTTTACCGCACGTAATAATGAGCTGTTACATTTATATATAATGTACAACGGTTTATTGGTCGCGTTACGAAACTATGTTAAGTCTGGAATTATAAACAGAAGACCGCAACGTATAAGCAGTATATTAACTATTATTTGGCAATATAATGCGGGACACTGGGCAGCTAACCCAGATATTCACAGGCCACGATGGATTTTGCTAACACTTGAACTGTTTCAAGTGTCGGGAGAGCCCATCGTGTATATGTGATGACGCTGCTGAGGAAACGGTTCCTCACTTACTAACGGAGTGTCCCATTCATAGGATGTTACGGTATGAATTTGAACAGGAAACAGGCCTAATAATACCTACTCATAGTTTAAAGGACTCAATAAAATGTAAATTTGAAATAAGTTTGTAATATATTGCCAAAAGATATACACTATAGCAAATAATAGAAATAAGAATATTAAAATGTGACTATATACACACAGGTGTATGTATAGGTTTTATAATGGTAGATAATAAGGTAAAATAAGTATTAAATGATGTAAATAAAAGTTTAAAAAGCTCTGAATAATAATACCATTAAAAAGTCGAAGTTAAAAAAAATATGTATATAATGCGGTAGTCGATTTCTTACAGCAACGACCAGATACTACAGTATGCTGTATTTAGTGAGGTTGCGCTAATCTTTACTATCATTTAATTATATCTTACTTGATTGTAATTGAATATGTCGTTTATGGCGGAAAAAATGTATTCATTATTTCAATTGTATCGACCCATATAAAAAAATGTAATGTAATTATCCCATAAAGCAACGTTTGTCAGTATCGCTGCAAAACAGTGTATTACCTCACGTTATAAAGCTTAGATGTCATTTATGAGGGGTAAATTTGCATATATTGCTAAATTGTGTAATAGGACAATGATTTCTATTATTCTTAGTTACAGGCATCTTTATACTGAAACATACTAAATTTTGAACACATGTATAAGACTGTAGAAGTACACTTTACATTAACGACATCTAGCTAATAACATGATTTTTTTAAGTAATTAATTTGAAGGTTTGATTTCCTAATCAACTGATAAGAAACATTGGTTTTCCCAAAAACATTGTTAATTCGCATGTTATTGTTATTTAATATAGAAAGATGTTATTGAAACAATGCTCTGCTTATTTTATATATATAAGACAGAAGTTTAATGGCGATAAATTGTCCAAGTTTCATTACTATTTGCAACACCGAGTTAACAGGGGACGGTACGTGTGACCACTGCAAGCGGTCCCGGCCTGTAATCAGTCGATTCAGTTTGCTCATCCGACCATACGTCACCAGTTCCCTTCCCCCAGACGCCTACTGGTGCGATCCTGACTAATCTTTTTATTTTGTTTGATTCTCTATTGTCACAATACGGCGTTTGCCATTTGTTTTAACTACCCATTAAAACGAAATGTACATTAAAAAAATATTGAATTATGTATATAACATTAGATCTAATTATATCGTATTAAAAAGTATACTTTTTCATAACAATGTCGTTTGTATAGAATGATCTGAATCTAGATTTTATGTAGCGTTCGATTTTGTTACGCGGCTAATTTTACTGGCGACGGAACTCTTTAAACCAGAACGCAGTAAAGTTTTATTGCGTGGTAACACATGCAAGTGTTGAGGTGACGTAATAAGATTTATCAAACGTAGACACTATTGCGTAGCCCTTCCTTATATGTTAAAGAATTATATGTTTTTGGTATTCGGGGTTATAGATTAAATAAGGTCCACATCAGTTGCAGTGCTTTGCAGCAATTTTCCAGTCTTAGGTAAAATTCGAGTTCTGTTATATTAAGAACGTTTCACATGAGAACAACTTCATAATTTTTTTCATAAATAAACGGCGATGAGAAAAAAACTTAGGTATCATCAAATAACATACAATAACGGGTAAAAAAACTTCGAAAGGAATTTTAAAAGAAAAAATAATGTAACATTTAGCAAATTTCTTACTATCGGGGATTGTTTTAATAAAATATTTTATAACTCCAAGTTGTTTGCACAAAGAAAATCGTGTGTATAAATCCCATATGACCCTAGAAACATAGTATCATTTAAAAACAACGCTCGTTATAGATAACAAAACGACAAACACTTTGTTGGTGTTTTGGAATAGTGGAGGTCGCAGAGGAACCGCAGGGAATTTGCTTAAAAATGCAATTAATAGCAGATTAACTTAATTTTTTGTTACTTTAAACTGCTTTTGGCGTAAATTTTTTTATTTAAAAAAAAACTTGCATGTTGTCTATAGTTTATAGGTAACAAGGTGGTATTTTAGAAATGAGTAATCCATCAACCGCAGACGTTGCAGGGTTCGTAAAAAAAATAAATTAGCAAGGAATAATCTCGTCTAGGAGTTGCTGTAATTCAAATTCTCCTTATATCTCGAGTTGCCAAT
Source organism: Pachliopta kotzebuea (assembly GCA_018246255.1). NCBI lineage: Eukaryota > Metazoa > Arthropoda > Insecta > Lepidoptera > Papilionidae > Pachliopta > Pachliopta kotzebuea. Next base: position 4,211 of record DWLS01003740.1, on the reverse strand, counting down.
CATTATAATGCCGATGTCGGTGTAATGGTGGTGGTGCTGCGATGCCAATCGCGGTGAGCTCCGCAGCCGCTGCCAAGATATCGCACATACTCCAAGGTAATTATCACCGGTGGAATTTAAACAGGTGTTGTTTAGTGGTGCTCTAAATATTCCTGACATACAGGCGGTTGTAAATTTCAATGTATATAATATAATTTCGATATAATTGGAAATAAAGAATAATTAAATCATTGAGCATGAGTCTGAATGATAAACCTGGATAATGAGATTGTTGACTCACATGATAGATAAAACCCTTTTTATTTATTTTATTTTTCCTATTTTTATCAATGACACACAACATATCTTTGCTTTTTTCAATGTCAAAGTATTTAAAAACGATTTGTTCTAAAGGTTTAATTTAAAAATAGTTTGAAACATGCCACCAAATGTAAGTTATTACTTTTAGTACATGTTTGTATGGTCTCAATTAAAAAAAGTTAATATATTTTTGACTTAAAAAATTTGGTTAGTTGCTGACAAAAATAGTAGTAGTAGTAAATAGTTTACTTTCGTTAGACTTGATAGATAATTTTAAGGTGAGGGTACTTGCAAAATTAGTTCAATTTAAATTTAGGGCTAACAAAAAACGTTCAAAGTTTAACAGAACGGAGTACGCATTATTTTCCGGTTCAACAGAACGATGCAGCTCCCCTTCCGATTAGACGCCTGTTTCTGACAAACGTCGCTGCCACGATCGATTCCCACTAAAGATATTTATTGCTAGTTTACTTAATTACATTAGTAACATATGTTAAAATATTTCGACATCGTCAAAAGCACACGCCCAATACATTTTTAATGAAAAATATTTATATTTCTTTGACGTGTTTGTGTTTTAACTTTGAGGTTGAAGGTTTAAAGAGATCAAACTAATATGCGGATGTACATGATACATTTTACCTTATGACTCAAACAGAGGTATTATATTTTTGTTTATGTATGTCCCTCTGCCTATTATGCCTCCAAAAATGGTAGAATTTGTTTTAATTGTATTTTTCTAAAGTCTCTATCGAATATATTGTCAAAACTCAATAACTAAAACGTGCAATACCTAGTGATGGAAAAACCTTCTCGTTACTTCTTGACTGGGTGAGTTTCCATAGTTTTTGCTATTTAATCGATACATTAAAAAATTTGTCGTAGGAGAACTCAAATTGATTTTGAATTGAAATGGCAGAACTTATAGTACAAATAAAAGTAAAATATTTAACTTGGGAACACCATTCGTTATAAATTAACCAGCATTGTTGCGGTTTAACTGTAAAAAAGTTGTCTGCAAGCAGTTACTAGCAGTGTTAATGTGAAGCAGGAATGTACATCGAGGCTTGAAATATTCTGTACCGGATATATTTATGTGAAGACTGACGGCATTTGCACCTGTCTCTACTATTGTAACTATAATTCCAAACACAATAATAGTCAGTAATTTAGATTCTTATTCTTCGTCTGCAGGGCAAAAACTAATAATTTCTTTAATTGTTTTTGTTGTTATAAAATAAAAATTAGCTTATTTTTTAAATTATTAGCATCCATTTCATTTATTTATACTTCTTAGGCACAAACAAAACATAGGAGACAAAAAATAAACAAGAGAGATAAAGTAAGCAAACAGGCCGACATAATGCCACAAGGCGTTTTCTTTCAGTCAACCTTAGGGATATGAAGAGAATAAAAAACCCAATAAATCAATAAAGAAAATAGATAATAGTATAAATTCAGACATGAATATAGGTATGAACTACATATAAATTAAATACATTCTGTGCTAAACTAATACACATATATTTTAAAATATCCATACACTCATTCCTTATACTTACATAAATATATATGTACATAATAGGGACTTAAATATATTGTGCCAGAGGTGATGATGAGGAAGATAAGGGTAAAGTGTACTCGATCAAAATATTCGGTCGAGGATGAAATTATATATTTCGATTGGTGTATATGTTTCTCTTGGATTGAAGTTTGAGGGGTTAATTGATTGAAGAATAAAGTTGAAACTTTTCAAATATGAGATAAGCTACCATCCAGGTTAGGTAGAAGCTATATGATATTATATATATTCAAAGGTATGTTCATTTGGGTATGAGATTATAGTAGGTCAACGTAATGGTTGGTGTTTAAACACGTTGGCGTTCCTTGTGTAAGAACTATAGGCACTGTCTAGCAGTGGACTGCAGAAGGCTGGTGATGATTTAAACACTGTTCTTTATTGATTGAACAAAACAAAACTTTATTATATCATCTATATTTTTTATTAACTTGAAGTTAGGAATGCTTTGCAGCAGCTGTGCTCATGGATGGACGAAGGACTGATATCCTGTCGTCACAGCACAGAGTACCAAGTTTTATAATTATTGTTAATTTTGTCTTTTTCAAGACTGTTAAATCCATACATGTTTTCTAAGAGTAAATGAGTTGACACAGTAAGACAGATCGTCCGCAATAGTAACAGTTGGTTTCCTCACTCTTAATAGAGTGGTAGTTGTTATCACGTTTTTGTGTTCCATTGTACAGCAGAGGATAAGAAAGGAAGTAAAGATCGTGATGCTTGCATCGATCTCTGCAGACATTAGACGCAATGGCCGATGCGTTTTCGCCTCATTTGGAAAGGAGCCGGCGACGGCGGGCACGGCTCGTTAGCCCCTGACTCTGACACGAATGTTTCAGCCGACCCATTTTTCACCAACTCCCAACTTTCCCTTGCCTGAATGATCACTGTAATTTTTTTTCGTGAAATAAATCTCAAATGAGCCCGCCCCCGTTGGTGGCACGGCCAAAGACAATCACAAGCTCATTATGCTGGGCCCGTCAACGCACGCAACCCGCTCTGTCATTTTTGACAATTTTTTTGTCGTCATTTTTATCATTGTTTTTTTTAAACAAACCCCTGGAGCGTTTATTTGATCATTTATTAAAAAAGTTTTCCGATTACGTCCTACCCCTCGCGATGAACTGTGTGTAGATTGTAATAATTTGATAGTGGTTAAAAAATGTGTACAAGCAAACGGAATCATAGATAATCTCATTTTATAGAGTTTTCGGAAAAATATGGTTGCAGCAAATATAGTAGCAGTTGCTATTTCCGTTTCCCAAGCAGTAGTGTGTAAATTTTACTGTGATACGATTTATAGGGTTAATATACTAGGCTACTTTTTTTTTTTTTTTATTTACATGATGGAAATGCATTAAATTGCATACCTCGCGCCCCTGGGGCGGAGCGCACGGTTATGTGGGGCTCTCCTTGCCTGAAGGGCATAGGACTAGGCTACTTGTCTCAAGCGACAAGTGCAATGTGGTAATAGATAGATACGTAAATAAAGCTGAAGTGCTATGTAAATATCTTAACTTGCACGTCATTTTTAGTATCAAGACGTATTGTTACTATCATATAAACATCATACTTCGCGCGACACTTATTCACATAAAGAAATATTAAATAATACAATTTGTGGTAGGTTTTAACATCAATAATAATGATCAATTATCAATTGCGAAATTACTATAAAAATAGTAAAAGATTATAGTACGATAATTTTAAGATTTGTACCTTCTTCGTGGAAAATATTGAGCAAATAACTTCATCTCGTTTTAATATAGTTAATGATAAATGAAATGTGGAATGCGATCCTGTGTATGATATATGTTTGGATACAACGAATTGTTCATAACCTTCAAACATAATTGAAATAATTTTAAATAAGACTATAACTGTATGGGTGTCATTATTGTTATTGGAATACTCTTATTTTAATTCAATGACATTATTTAACAATAGATTGCGCCCCAACAGGATGAAGGCAGTTTGTTGATTATTGGTTTAAATTTAAACCCTAATGGATTTTAACCTTACACTGTGTCCTATTTAATATTACAGAGGCCATTAAAATTAATGGCCTCAATCAAATATTTAATGTTTCAAAATGTCTCAAATGAACAAAACAAAGAGTTGTTATAAAATTTTACATAATTTATTAGTGCTTTTATAATTATTTCCTTATTGAGAAGTGTAATTTGTATCAGTCATCATCAGTTCATAGATGTTTAATGTTGGACATGGGCTCAACCACAAATCTTTATGCAACGGTTTCCTGAAAAATTCATCAGATCTTCCGTCAACTCCAGTCAACACCACTCCAGGACCGTGCTGATTGGCCGCTTTA
>DWLS01003739.1:0-15198 GCA_018246255.1 Pachliopta kotzebuea | reverse complement strand
GTTCAACGTAAACTATTGAATTACTTGATTATTTAAAATCTTTATAGGTTCTCCTAAAATAAGTTCATAATAGGCGGCTTTAATGTTTATAGGCATTACCTACTACTCAACTAAATCAAGTGCAGTGGTAGGAGAGAAATAACTTTAAAATGAAAAAAAAAGTTTTTTGCTTATACACCACCAATAATACCTATATTACATAATAAACAAAAATCTGCTGATAAATTCAAAAGTAAATAATACCACATATACGCAAATTCATATGTAACATATATGTGGTACAATAACTTTATTTTGCGCTTTCTTTTTTCTGATTATAGCGTTTTCCAACTCGCACTTAGCCAGCGTGGTTGATAAATGGTTTTAACTATTTCTTTGCAAAATAGGAAGATCCTGAGTCCCTGCAGCGGTAAGATTAACAGGAATTATTATGTTTTTTTTTTAACGAAGTTCTTCGATTTATGTTGCTTACTAATGAGAAACATTGAGGTAATTCAATTGCTTTATAAATAGTAGAAGAAATTTTAATACAACTCACAAAAGTTGTTTATGTATAAACTAAAAATATCTATCTTTGGCATGGCGTGTGGCATTAATTTACTTAAACTCTTTATTAAATACTTGCAGGCAGTAAATTGTGTGTGGCCATCACGTACTCGTACGTTACGAGCTGGCCCGTTTCATTCCATTCCGCAAATTGAATGCGCGGACGTTCACGATTTAAAGCCGCCGTGCCATCTACCGGCTGGAAATTTTTTTTTAATTATTTGATCAGGCAACATTGATAAATCAACTCGTAATTGGACGTCCAGTGTAGCCCTGCAATTAGTTTATACCAGTTTGAGCGCGCCCTGTTATAATTTATGAATTTTTATCTCCTTGAATAAACGTCAACAAAAGTGCTCATTAGTTACTAGAAACAATACCTTAATATTTACATTCTTTGTATAGATATTTAAAATTCGTATCGCTCAAGTACGTTGTTTGTTATAAACAATTATAAGAAATTCACTGATGGTAGGTGACGTTACCAGAGACCGTCTAGGTAGTTACCACGGCAGCTCCTATTGCAACAAACAAATAGTACTGTAGAAACATTACTATGTTCCGGTTGAATAGTGTTGTATGCTAGTGAAATTACTGGGGTAACGAGACGTAACAACTTACGTCCCAAAGCAACGAGCGCAATGTGGTGCTGCGTACACCATCTTAACCCGTAACACATTGTTACATACAAGCGTATCACTTGACATCGTGTGAACACTTTGCTCGTTTAATCGCTTCGTCACATAAAACTAAAATCTTGTAAAGTAAAAAATAAATAAACATTTAAATTAAGTACCAATCAGTGGAATGAAAGTATATACTTACATTTAGTTTTTATACTAAATAAATTTAAATTAAACTTAATACATCTTCATAAGCCGAAAGATGTCCACTGCTGGACATAGGCCTCCCCCAATAATGAAGGATTTGGGTCATCTCTACCACACTGGCCCAATGCGGGTTGTGAGTCAGAGCCTCATTTGTTGATAAGCAGGTTCCACAATGAGCAAATGAGGTCGGCTTGGGTTCCGTAATTTGCTGTGTGGAACCTCTTATACCTATACTAAATATCTATTTTGTTAGTGTGTACATACAATTAATTTCTGTGTACTTGTATTTTTACCTTTGTCACTCATCACTTATTCGTAATCTTTATAATTTCTTTAAGTTCTCCGTAAGTATAAAATATTTACTGCTTTCAGGAAACCCCCAACCACTGTATAATAAGGTAGTAAGATATATTCGTCTCAGCAAGTTTGTGGGAATTTTGTATAACTATTCAAAATGGTGTTTATTATTCAAAGCAAACGTTAACTTGATAAATCGAATACTTGAGTTAACGTGTTGAATATATTAATAAAACACATTAGTTCGAGTATTTTTAACATATATATTTATGTTTGAAGATTTATGTTAATGATAATGGTATTTCCAATTCATGTACCACAAAATACAAAATGTGCTTATTAAAATATATATATATATATGAGTAAATAATGCAAAAGTTATAATAATACAATAGTTATAAGAAGTTATGGAATATTTAAGTTAATAAGCATTAAAGAAATAATGGCAATACAAGGGTTAATTAAAGTTGATCTTTGTATAGAAAGCAATTTGCGTAAACGCCTAACTATATCCATCTATATGTCCTGTTCCTAAATATATCTACCAACAAGCATTTGGCTAGCGTGGTGGCTTTGACAATCTTCTGTTGAGAGAAGGTTCCAACTCCCCACAGTGGGAAAATTAAGTGGGCTATCTATTATTTGTTTAAATAAGACCCAAGTACACATGAAAACTTGTTTCTGAAAGCACTAGTAGTAGTGTAGTCTTTTGTACATCGCTTAACATTAGCATGTAACCACAACGCAAGTTTTACATCCTGTTTATTTTTAATCCAAAAGTTTAGTTAGTATAATTTTTTAACCCCAGCGCTTCTTCAGCTCGTATTTCAAGCTGGATACTCGCTATCCGCTGGTCTCGATAGCGATAGCAGCGCGTCGAACGAACGCTGACATGTTTATTGCTTCAGATATCGCTTACAGTAAATAACGTATCCGAACCTAGAGCTTTGTCCGCCTCTCGCCCGCCATTCGTTAGACCTGAAGCTAGATACGGCTACCATGCATTGGTTTTAACGCCTACACGATTTATTCGCTCCTTCGTCAGTTACTCTCCGAGAGGCGAGCCTCGTTAATAGCTACGTGGGATCTATTCTGTTGAGTTACTATACGGTACTGGACTCGTGTTTATTGGTATTGTATAGGGAAAGGTGGAATGAATATAATGTTGTAGGCTTCGGTTGAATGTACAAGTATATAATGTAAGACTTCCTAAAAATAGCTTGCTGTATTTTAAATTTAGTATAGTAGGGAATGTGTTGTGTCTCCTCTGTGTTGAGACCAAATAAATAAATCATAAATTAAAAATAAAACGTTACGGAGCTGGGTGGAGCCGGGTCCGCGTGCCCGCGACACTGCGTAGGGCATCAACAAAGTGTGAAATGGCTCGGAAGTATCTCGAGCCCTCCTCGCCAGACATTTCGTTCCTCCTCACTGCCCGCACTCATTATCTGACATTCCGAATGATTCTTTGTTGGCTTAGTGGCTTTATTTACTCTTCGAATTGTGAGCGTTGATAGTAATGGGATTTTGTTCGAAGAAGACTGCGTATTTATAAAACGATTTTTAATATAAATACATCTATTTATAGAAGTATTTCCATAGAAGTAGATTAAAACAAAACATGATTTTTTAACAATGTATTATTATATTTATCTACATATTAATTTGATTTGGATAAACTTCCTTTATTAAATATAGCTTATAAGGTCGAATGTACACACTGATTTTTTTACTAATATTTAATACAAAATTTAATAAATAACCTAAATATTTGATGTATAATATTTATCGTTACATACAAAACTGATTTTTGTTTGACTGTTTAATTAATAAATAATGTTAGAAATCTAAAATGAATATCCAAAAATAAATAATATGTTTTACTAAATGAATGTTACTATATAGATAATAATTCCTCTATTTTTTAAAAGACGTTAGGTGTCAAGTAACCGCTTGGCTTTGATTAACGAGATTTGTATTATATTACACGGAACGTAAAAAAGTTAATCGTTATAATATTATAATAACTTTAATACATCAAATAAAATTGTAAATTTATTTTCTAGTTATATCACAGTTCGACGATTATGAGATTTGTCAATGTATTATCACATGAGTGGTTAAAATTAACAGTTATACTGTAACGGACATTGATACATAGGCCCGCTGTTAAGTATCAAAGAGAACATTATTGGTTACACGTGCATTCAAATTTATATCAGAAAATTCATGAACGACTTGTAATTTTTCACAATTTAACAATCACTAAGGACATTATTGTGTTGTACAAATATGAATAAAGTAAATAATAACCCCCACACTGTAATAAATAATCCTCTCTTCCGATACAGACGCGTGGCGCATCCGAGGGTGGTCACCCTAGCGGAGACGACGCCATTTTATATTTACATTTTAATATAATTATCAAAAATAGATATGAATATTAATTAGTCTTCTATACAGAAATTACATATTTTTTTCTATAACAGTACTATTTTACTACTAATTTAAATAATACTTTAGGCAATACCGAATCAAAATCAAAGTCTATATTATATTCCTAACAATGTCCTTTTCAAAGAAATTTAGGTATGTAGAAACATTTTATTTTTATTATGTAAATGTATGGTTTTTTAAATATATTAATTATAATAAACGTTAATTTATAATGTTATATAATTTTGTTATAAATTATGTATGTAGTAATAAAATATATTATGTTTTACGGTTGTTTGTAATTAAGAAGCTATAAAATATGCTATTATGAGTAATACATACATTTATTAATAAAAAACATTCAATGTATTTTAATATTTTAAGTTAATAAAAGTAATTAATACGATCTCATCTTAGATAATAAAGAGTTTTCACTGTTAATTGTATTTAATTTAATTATCTATACATTCGTAAGTTATTCACAGTTGATTTATGTGTAAAGGCAAGCAAAGTAGGAGAGTACAAAGGAGCAAGAGTAACTCGTTGTAATTTTGTGCATTATTGAATAATTAAGGTTGGATGGACCAGTATATCATGAAATTCCAGTGACCTTTCAGTTTAAACTTGTCAAGGCCGGAAGGGTAAGTGGTTAGGTTTTTAAGGGTCACTGTTGATTGGTCGTGTAGATTGCTGTTGTGTGTTGATTAAATTAAAGAGAGCGATTTATGTTCTACCAATTTAGCAATGATGTGAAATGGCGACAGTATAGGGGCGGCCGACGGTCGCCGTTAAGTGGGTGAAATGTACTTTAATGCGTTTTGTATTGACCAGCTTTTTTAACTACATAACTAACGAAAATTTTACTATGAATTTTAAGTGCCTTTTCCAAACTTTAAAATTTATACTTCCTATAATAACTTTTCATATCTGGAATTAATGACCAGAGAAAACAACAACTATAATCTTTTTTATAACCCAATTTTTAATTAACTTTTCATAAAGTAAAAAGAAATAATATAATTTTATTATAGTAAATATTAGTATAGTTAAAAAAAAATAACTTTATTTCTTGACAAAGAAGATATTTACTGATGAAGAAAAAAGAAACCTGTTGTTAAGAAAAACAGTAATAAAAATATTTCAAAAATAGATGTTAAAACAAACGTTAAAAAATATTAAAATATTTGTTAAATTTTGTAAAGAACATTCTATACAATTTTAATGAGTGCTTCCATCTAGTAGCATATACAGAAACTGTTTGGTCCCGGAGGCTTCGCTGCTCGTTATGATTCTTAACACAAAACCAGCTCGTTATAAAACAGAAATATTAAATCTACTAAATATTTTAAGGACTTACTAAACATTGAATTATTATCGATGAAATATTTACAAAATGTTTTATTTCAAAATATTCTTGAGGCTGCTCGTAAATTGCTCGTAATTAAGTTTGAAACTGTTAAAACATTTTAAGACAAACTTAATTAAGAGCAACAAGCAAAAAAAATATATGTGTATACATTATTGCATGCATGCATTATATTATTTTATTATTTATTACCTTATATTATTACCTTATAATCTATACAGACATACATATTTAAACCTTAATTATGTTTATGAGATGTACTTCTTGATTTTTTTAACTATTATCATATGAAGAAATTTACAGTTTATTAATATGGTAAATGAAAAAAGTAATATATATGTATTTGTTACATTTATTACTTAGCATCTACTTATACAACGTTTTTCTAGAGATGAAGTTAAAAATCCACAAACCGCAACATCCATTCCCGAAGTGTACCCCAGTCACCGAAGTGACTGGCATTCCTGATAACGCGAACCCTGGGGTCAAACCGGCGACAGGTCTCGAGATAAGTCTCGATTTAATACGTTAAAAGGTGCTCTAATGGGGTCGTTCACATTTGTTATGGGGTGGGTCATACAACCGTTTCATACCACCGGACTACATTTCACTACTATAACTAGCCTATGCATACATTAGTAGATAACCCTATATTATATTACTAGTTTTTTTTACTACCTAGTTATCTAGACTACGCGTATATAATCTGTAACAGTTTAATTCTGATAAATGTGGAGGTTTTTAGGTTATGGTAATATCCATTAAATGTTGTCTATCGGCTGATGATAGTGATGTTGACTGAATAAATATATTCACCCTTGCATTGCTTCTTAGATAGATTACTTATAATTTACACACAATTTTAAAGCACAGCTTAATTTCTTTTCTGATCATCGTTGACTAGATTTATTGATCAATTTATCTATTTAACGCTTCGTCTCTGGTCTATTACAATCTTCAATTAACCTATTTATTGGTTATACATATTGGTAAACCTTCGTATAAAATTTATAACAGTTTAATTATTTTAAATATTATAATGTCTAAAATCTCACTTTTTATCATTTCGCCACATTAAAACTTGTTTTCCTTTTTTTTTGTACAAATAATATATAGTTATTATATATTTTGCAGTAGCAATTAAATTATTTCTATTTACATACGTATACATTGTATTTTAAAACCAATTATTGTCGCAGTTTTCTGCAATAAAGGGGGTGTTAGCCTAATAATGTCGGGGTTAAACATATTTAAATCATTATTTTGTATTATATTGAAAATAAACGTTTAGTTATTAAGCTCTAAATCACATTAATAAGCAGTTTTATTAGATTTATTACATTGTTTACCTACAGAGATATAGTTTGTCAATGACTGTAAATTTGTGTTTAATGTGCACATTAAGTACAAATACGTAGTAAAAAAGTGATAGAAAAAATTTATCGCTTTGTAAAGAGATAAAAGGAAAAAAATCATTGTACATAAAAGATTTGGTTGAAGCGCCATCTGTTATCTCGACGAAAACCTAACAGAAATACTTTTTGTGGTAGTGAGATATAAGTTATGATAACGGAGAAGTTTTTCTAGTTAAAGTAGAAAAAACAATTTTTTTTTAATATAGTTCTGTCTCTTTTTTTATTATTTAGTTAACTAATAATGTAACCGCAACAAAAAAAACCAAAGCAAAATTTGAACTGACTGAATCTCTACATTTTGTTAAATATTTCCTTTTGTTGCTACTAAATATAATTAGTTTGATTTTTCATTTACAGGTATTGTATTTTTTTTAAAGTTTTGCAACTATAAAAAATTGATTTGCTAAATTCTATGCTATTATAAAGGGTTATTACATTTTAGTAAACAAACTATTTTTTTCACGTTCTTTCTTTTATTAGTTGGACTTTTGTCAGAGTTATATGCTTTTAATATATTTATTTGCTTTTAAGACTGTTACAACGGCTCTGGTTATAAAACCCATGTATTTTACTAAATATAAAAATATGTAAATTACTATATGGATATATTTTTATTGTTGGCGGTATATCATAATGTATACGGACTATTTTGAAATCTCTTCATAGCATTGTGCAAGGGGCCGGGGGCGGGCGCCCACTACAAGAGGCTTGTGGAAGAGCAATAAACCGGCGCGTTACTCTAACTTACTACTAATCTTTACGAGCGGACTTGCGTCAATTTTATGGAGAAACGGTTGGCTAATGGCTTATAAAGTGGCGAAGTCACCTTTGAAGCTGTTAAGCTGTTAACATTTTTAAATGACCACTAAACACCGCATTACCGCCGCTATTCAAGTTTTTATAGAGATTTTAGGAGTATTCTGTAATATTCACGCCTTGGATTGAACATAATTGATTTGATTGGTTGTTACTGAATACATAATTAAATGTATTATATTCATAACATAAATTTACCTATGTTTTTCATTAATTTTTTGTCTAAAAATATGCGTTATCGACCTTGATAGCTTCGCAATGAAATTATCTCATAGGTAAATTAGAGCCTCAAAAAGTTAATGACACACAGCGTTAACAGTTTTAATGGCAGAAATTGAAAATATTTTCAAAATTATAAATCATACATGTATGTGAAGCTATGTATTAATTAACAATAACATATAAACTCAAGCAGTAAATAACGAGCGGTGGCTACAGTTGTATACGTCACTGGTCGATGGCTGGACCATCTGTGCCCGTTGATTGGATATTTAAAATATTGTTATTGCTTTTATAACGTAATCAACGCTTCAATTTTATATTTATTTCAGGTAATAATACATATTTCAAATTAATTTACCGAGATATAAAATTTTTATAGGTAAACCCTTGAGTAAGAAAAAATATGCGAAATATGAGCCTTGCTTAAATTACAAAGTCGGACAAAAAGTTTCTAATGAATATTTGAATTGAAGAATTACATTTATTACATACATAGTTTAAAATAGAGATGAAAGTTTTAGTTATACATAACTGTTACTTATTGAGACTTTTTATAAAAAAAAATTGCCAGAGGTAATTGAAATTACATAAGGTGAACAAAAGTATTCTAACACCATTTCAGTTCCACCTTACTTGGTCTCGGCTGCAGAAGTAAAACCACGTCTTCCACCGTACCCAGTCTTCATAATCATCGGCATATATCTGAGATAGGCTCCGCCTTGTAGCTTCCTATTTACCTCAACATACTGATGGTAGGTCTCTGTTGCTGGAAATCGTCTATGTAGGTACCACCGCAGCTCCTACTTCTACTGCCAAATAGTAATGTGCAAACATTACTGACTTGTGGTTTTAAAGGTGTTGTAAGCTAGTGAAATTACTGGGTTAACGAGACTTATTACCTTCTGACTCAAGGCAATAAAACGTTCACCTGATGGTAAGTGGTGTACATTGCCCATAACAACGCGGCGCTGATTAAGACATAAAATGTTATTCTATAGTCATTACCTTTGTAATTTTATTACCTTACGACACTATTCAAACTGGACTACAGTAATGTTTGCATACTACTATTTGTCGGCTGCAATAGGAACTGCGTTAGTACTACCTAAACGTTGTCGGGCAACAAAGACCTACATACAAATATTTCATACTTATTATAGACCAAAGTAAACAAAGATTGGCTTACGGGATATTTATTAGCAGTATGTTGATGAAATAATGACATATACTTCAGGATAAGCGCAACATTCGAAGACTCGCTCTTGCCTTGTATTCTATAAGCAGAAGTCTGCGGCTTTCGAAGGCAGTATCCGCCATTAAGCAACGAAGTGCTGGAATAATATACTTTCTCCTTTAAGAAATTCCCTTACCCCTGTTTATTTTAAAACTAAAATAAAAACGCACCTAATCATTCCTTAGTGCCAGTGGTAGATCCTATATGAAGTTTCAACATGCCATCGTCTTTAAAACTAACTCTATAAACTTCAAAACTAACTTTTTTTTCCTCATATTCTGTAGCCCTTAATTTTTAGCGCACAAACACTTTGATAATAAAATCGTTCCCAAACTAGGTGGTAGCTGAAAATCACCGTATTGTTCATTATGTGGCAAGACTTACACTGAGCTACGGCCATTTTGTACCATCACAGTACACAGCAGCAGCAAAAGTATAATGTAAAAAGTGTATTAACTTTGTAATTTAATATTCATTTGTTTAAATATTATTGTACTGAAATTTATCTATCTTTACGGAAATTCTGTGTTAGATATTGATACAACTAAATCCTAAATCATGAACTTATCTTGCGGCCGTAGGATCAACAGGCGCGGGTTTAGGGCGAAAGGTATACCAAAATTCAAATTTCATAAGGTGTATATAATAATCCTGTAGAGTATAAAGCGACCGCGGCGCCATTTACGGCGGCGCCAGCGTATTTTAATTAGCGATACATGAAAATGCTTTGAAACGCAGACGGGTCGTGTGCGGGCGGCCATTTACTGCCAAATTATAACGCAATATTGCATCCATATATTTACATTTCGCCCCTTAGTTGGCGTTAAATATTCGGATGTGCTACAGCATACATTAAAATGTTATTCAATGTTGTCAGTAATACCAACAGCAACGGCGAAAATATCACTTTGTTATTTCTAATTACATTTAAATTAAGTGCCGAAAAGAACTTTTTCACTTGTTTAATTTTGCAACATAAAAAGGCTTTAAAAATCTCTTAACTTTTTCTAAAGCAAACATTGAAAAAAATTCTTACTACAGTTAAATATCAATTAACCACAATTTTATATGCTATAATAAGTGAAGCTAGTTCGCACAGAATGTTCTGGCTTTCATATATATATATATCGATGGAATATAACAATATTGAGAAGACAGGTAACTAATACATTCTCTGGTGATTGGGCTCTTTTGCGGAAAATCATTTAAATAGGTACCACAGCAGCTGCTATTGCAGCCGACAAACAGGACTGTGTAAACTATGTTCCGATTTGAAGGATGTTGAAAGCTAAGGAAATTACTGGGGTAACGAGATTCAAAACCTTATGTCTCAAAGCGACGAGCGCAATATGGTGCTGTGTAATCTTAACCAACGTCACGTTGTTATAGACAAGCATATCATTTACAGTCAGCAGAAAAAATGTAGATATGAAACATGGGGTTGGTAGACAACCAGGTAGGATTCAAAAATTTTTGCTGCAAACTTCACAATGTGAAATCTGGAATCCCATCAAGGACTTTCAGGGGAAGCGTTTAGCCACCACACCATAGCAGCCATGAAGTAGTCTTAACAAAGTTTAAGATCATAAAATAATAAATACAGCTTGCAGCCCGTTGGTACTAATATGTATCTTGTTAAAGTAAATCTATTATTGTACATGAAAGTGGAAGAACACATTAAGTTTGTAAGGAACACATTACATTCCAAAGATTCTCAATAACGTAGGTAAATGTTTAAGATTTCATTCTCGAATTCTACAGCGTTAATTAGAATTCCTGAAACACCATAAAAGATAACTCTAAAACTGAGACCGAATGCTGTATTCATAAGGGAAACTTGACCGATTAAAATTCCACTAACGAGTTGGGAACCATCTTTAATAAATACAGGGCCCCTTCTAATTTTCCTCTGCGAGATTTAAGCGGCATAAATTTTCCGCTTTGAAAAGAAAGTCTGAAAGAAGAGCTTGTACATTTTTACGACGCCGGATCTCATTCGGCCCGGGAACGGCGAGTTGTCTCTCTTTTAAATTAAATTTTCACTCCCAATTTGAAAGTATAATGTCATTTCACTAGGATTCCGTTATTAAAACTTTTAAATCATCCGGAGGTGCACGCCGCGCGCTCGCTTGGGGTGCGATCACGTGATTTTTTAATCAAAATGGAATCATTCCTAGTGATTTTTTACGACCTCTCCACTCCGGCGGCATCAAATTGTCATTAGCCACTTGCGTATCCTTTATTACCTTTCTTTTTGAAGTGCCGCGATTTTATTGAATTATTTGAGACCCTTAAGGTAACAACGCGTGCCCTTTCCCCCAACGGAAAGCAAATTTTGATGCTAAAGATTTGTGATGTGAATTTAAATTAAGAACTTATTTTTAAATTACGTTAAAAAACTATATTTTCTTAAATACCTTTCGTATATAATATTTAAAACTAAAGTATTTTAATAGTAGTTTAAAAATTTTAATAATTGTAGCGATACTCTAACTTTATTATACTGAGTAACTCAGGCAGGTTTTCAAAAAAGATTTCTAACTTAAAACTTAATTTATTTTATTAAAAAGATCTGTTTAAAGTGTTACTTGGCGAGTTAAAAATCAACATTTCAATAGCATTGTAAAGTATCAACATGTGCTTTTGACACATAAAGGACTGTAAACAATGTCAAAGGAGTCTAATAGATATTGCCACCGAGGCCTTGACACACAGACACGGTTCAGACGGAGCTTTTATAGTCCATAAACATTTTACTAGCACGACCTTGTGTAGGGTCTGCAATGAGGTTATTGCACTCAACTTTACGAGCACGCTTGACTGACATATCTCACATGACGAATTCACAACACGTGTTCGCTTTTATTTGACGTTAAACGGTATTAAAAATGTTCATAGTTTGAATAACAATACTTTACATGTTGATTATCATATTTCTTGTCAGTTGTTTACATTTTAAACATGTTATACCATAAAAAAGACGTGATAGCCCAGTGGTTATAACGCCGGTCTTCCACTCCCAAGGTACCGTGTCAAATTCGGCCAGCAACAATAAATTTTTCAATTTATGTGCAGTTTGTATAACACCAACTAATACCACATGCTTTGACGGTGAAGGAAATCATCGTGAGGAAACCTACACATCTATGTTATTACCATCCGTGGTCGGAATAGTATGTGAAATGGAGAAGGCAATGGCAAATCACTCCATTATAACTGCTAAGAAAGTCGTCGTGTGTTTCACTACACACGATGACCACGAGCCTCAGTCATGAGGAAATACAGCTGAGAAGAAGAAGAAGATACCACAAATATAAGTAAACAAATGTTATAATTTATCAAAGCAATGATTAAAGAAATATTGTTAACAAAACACGATTAATATAGACTAAATTTTTCTTTTATAAAACTATAGTTTTCAAATTTAGAGAAAGCAAATAAATGAATTACTTTCACGTTCAATCACTCACAATACATGACTTTTGCATCTTATAGAAGTAAAAAGAGGAATCATATCAAACATATAATTAATCATCATCAAGTCTAGAAATATCTTAGAAAAATAGCATACTTCATAGCTTGTACAATATTATTTAAATATTACGGTAAATGTTATTGTGTTATTCTCTTTCCAAAAAAACTATTACTTACCTGAACGAAATACTACCTGATTTTAGAAAAGAAATACTCAGCTTTGTGCAATAAAATTATTTCTTAGAACTTCGTAAATTGCGTCAAAGTAACGAATTCAAAAGCAACAAACAGCAATAAATTTATCGTAAAGGGTTGTTTGTCTTTTAAAAAACAATGAAAGGGTTTTGTAAAGGCTATGTTTCTTTGTCACCCTTTCCTTGTCCTTTCTTTCTAAAGAAAAGATAGAACGGTACAGCACTTGCGCAATAATGTGTTTTGTAACAATTCGTTATGGCTGCAATTTTTTTTTTCAGATTGCAAAAACGAAGCGGTAAAAAATAACGTTTGCAATAGTTAAAAATGAAAATCAGAGGATAGTAAAATAAGTAATGTATAAGTGACTAGAATTTCATTGTTTAAGAGAACGTAATGTCTTGATAAATCTGTCAAAGTTTTAAGACATTTGAAAATGTATTATCAAATGTATATGTATGAAAATAAATAAAAGATGTGTTGTCAGTTAGTGTCTTTTTTACTGTGACCAAAAAAGTAATGAATAAATTGGCCTTAATTATAGTATAGAACAAGTTAATATTGTTATAAAAACATGTATGAGTAAAACTACTCAATTTCACATTTGTGTTTGAATGTGACTCGCATGATTATTATTCCTACGCCGCTTTTTAAATAAAAAAAGATAACCAATACGACATCTACATTAAAAAATTCAATCTGGGCGTCGCATCGGATCCGTGTCCCGGCCGGCATTCCTCCTTTTTATCCTCCCAAGTTTCTTATCCTGTGCAGCATAAATCGCGCCGACCCATATAACTCTCCGAGGCCATTATAAAGATAAACAACTTAATATAGGCATAATAATAAACAAGGTAGAGTCGACTTAGTTAGATCCCGTAGCTCCGGGCGTTCATAATTTTATTTATTCACGAAACCGTAAATAACCGTAAGAATAATTCCGAAGGCTTTTTGCGGGGATTAAGGGGGGGGGGCGATGCGGGCCCTGAGAAAATTATATTCGACTATAACAGTTACCATGCATCACCTGGAAGGCTTAATGCGCCTTTTCGTAATCTCGAGGGCGGGGCAGGCGACGCCGCGCTGATTACTTTCTCAAAGTATTTACATGTAAATAGAGCCGCCGTGTTTACAAGTTCGCGGCTAGTGTTACATACGAGCTGAAATTATTTACATATCGCGCTACACGGGTTAATGTTTAAATTTAAATTTAACCCTTCGTTGTCGCGATTTCAGTTACATTAATTTTTATCATACATTGATGTTAACTTTTAAAACAGAACAATACAGGAACACATGATTCGCAGTATGGTATTATCTCAAGTGGGTCTGAATACATTACTGAAAGATATTTCTACCATAAAACACGTTGTAATGTCTCGTAAACAGTAATTAAGTGCACTCAGCGCAGTGCTTAGGCTATAACATTTTAACATTGATATCAAAAAAGTATATTCGAAGGAACTGTTTATTTTCATTTGAGACGATCGACTTATCAACTTATTAACTTTATTGGTTAGGCCCTAAAACAATTATTTTAAATTATACTTAGTCCATAATATTAAAACTTTCAATCTCTGTATGTATGGAAAAGACACAGATAAATGAATATTATTTAAACCTGTAATTAAATTGTATAACAAACTTATTTTACCTTAAGTAAATGATTTGATCAATATCTCCTATTTATTACATATATCTGATATAATTCTTTATACTAATATTTCAATATACAATTTCTATATAAAAAAGAAAAAACGCAAAAACTCTTTCTTGAAGGTGATATCGTTCAGCAAGCTCGCCCCATACATAAAGCCTGTATAATTATCATCTATTCTACTTATAAACTTTCATAACGACCTATACGTCGACTTAACCTCTACTTTCGGTGCTGGGGGTGTACGGAGGGTGGGTTACCCCCGGGGGTTAGCGGCCCCACGCCTTATAATGGGACTCTAAGAAAAACGGGTGCTCGGTTCGGAATAGAAAACGCTCCTTTGGAAATAGCTTCGGCGGAAAGCTGGAGATTTATGCGGGCTACGGGATACGCCGGGAAATATCCGTGAAGCGGATTTTTAATGGGGCCATTGTTTCTATTTTAAGCGCAGCGTGCGAATGGAATACGCAAGTTTGTAGAAATCTTGTTGTTTGCTTAATGTTATGTGCTTGGAGCAGGCGTGCGTGGCTCTGATAATGAGCCGCCGGTATTAACTCCCCGGTACCATTAGGTAAGCAGATATATATGTATATAATGTGTATGTAATTCCAATTCAGCGGTTTAATTCATTTGTGGAAACATCATCTCAGCCTATTGCAGTCCACTGCTGAACGTAGGCCTCTCCAATAGATTTCCAGCGCGACCGGTCCATT
>DWLS01003738.1:0-15198 GCA_018246255.1 Pachliopta kotzebuea | reverse complement strand
ATTTTATTTATAGTTTATTTAATGTTACGTATATTTTACATAACAGATACAAAATTTTATTTTAAGTAGTTTTAATTCAAACTCAATTAATAAATGAATAAATTAACATGTGTTTTTACTTTAAGTTTTTAACACTAAACTTCACTACAGTTAGAAATTTACAGTTAATCAATATCAGGTAAGTAAGGTAAGGTCTACACAACACGGAAAAACATGGCAAGGGGTCTACGACACAAAAAATTTGGGGAACTCTTATCTAGGTACTACCGCAACTCCTATTGCAGCCGACAAACATTATTGTTCCAGCTTGAAGGAAGCTGTATACTAATGAAATCACTGGGGTAACGAGACATCAATTGACGACTCAAGGCGACGAGCGCAATGTAGTGCTGTTTCCATTACTAGCGTCATGTTATGGGCAAGCGTATCACTTAACATCAGGTGAACGCCTTGCTCGTGTCATCGCATAAAAAATTAAAGTTTTAGTCTATGTCTAGCTGTGAACAGAGATAATCTGAAATTATGTTGATTTAAAGATACAAAGACCCCGAAATCTCTCGTCTTAAATACAAATAGGATTAAAGTGTTAGTGTTTTCAATGAGCAGATTTCAGAATTAGGTCGTAGATTAACACCGGTTAAGGTCCGGCTTAGGTCTTGCTGAGGTCTGGCTTTAATCTGCGGGTAGCTTGCGAAACAATCGCACGATGCGATAACGGGAAGGACGCTTAGTGAACATATAGTTGGTACATTCATTTTAACTTAGTTTTGTATTCAGTTCTTTTTGTGTTATACTGCAACTGAATTCTGCGTTTTTTTTATTAGAATTTTTCTGTCGGATGATGTCGCTAATTTCGGCCACTATTATGGCCGCGAAAGCTTCATCGGACCCTGAGCTCGGGGATCCGGACTCCGTGAGCTTAAAAATTATATTTATATATAGGGGAGAGGAGAGAAACGAGGGAAGAGGATTTGGGGAAGGAGGAAGGGGTGGGAAGAAAAGGAGGAGATGATAAAATAGATACTTATATATATAAACTGTACCTTAACCTATTTCCGTACTCGGAGTACGAAAAACGAGTTTTTATTAGACGAAGTGGCGAGACGAACATGTTCACCTGATTGTAAGTGATACCCTTGCCCATAATAACGTTGTTGATTATGATGGTAATAGGCTGTGGACCCTGTAGTCCGCGTGCCGAGTATCAGATGAGCTGTATACGTCACAAAAGTTGAGTCAGCGTTAACATAATCAGAGAAATTATATTAAGATGGTATTCACATCACTATATTGTTCTGATCGATTTTAAAGTTAAGGTGTTGTGTTGTTACCTCAGTAATTTCACTAGCATACCTTTCAAACCGGAACGTTATGTTTGCACATAACTATTTGGTAAGAGAAATAAGAGTTGCAGTGGTACCTACCTAGACGGTCTCCAACAACGGAGACTTACCACCAATGCTTTATATATTGGTAATAAC
This sequence comes from Pachliopta kotzebuea, assembly GCA_018246255.1. Taxonomy (NCBI): domain Eukaryota; kingdom Metazoa; phylum Arthropoda; class Insecta; order Lepidoptera; family Papilionidae; genus Pachliopta; species Pachliopta kotzebuea. The sequence continues at coordinate 13,717 of DWLS01003738.1, read as the reverse complement.
GGTGCTGATCTATTTTATGAGGAGTCTTTGATTCGATCCTCACTAAGCTTCAGATTTTTGTGAAGGAAAACATTGACAAGAATTCGACGTTCTGTGCATATTAATAACATATATGTGACATCCAATTTTAAACAGTGTAGTTGGTATAAATGCCTTGTTATATATGAACTCTAGCAGTGGGAATTAAGTGGGCAGTTTATTATTCTAACCGCTTATTGGGAGAGGTCGTGATAGCGCCGGCCTTCCACTCCGAAGGTACTAGGTTCGAATCCGGCCTGCACCAATGAACTTTTCAATTTATATGCAGCTACTATGACACCAACTATAATATACTTTAAGCCATATATCAAATCGCATGGCTGTAAACCTTAAAAAAACCACTTATTAGTTGTAATTCGAGAATTATAATAGTTTCTAAATATACAATAAAGAAATGTTCTCTTTATAATTATTTGATAAACAATTTTGACATTAACTCTTACAGAGAATTGAGATTAGGACATGATATATGTATTTATTTATCTATTTTTATATTTTAACTACATATTTATTTATGTATTGTGTTGTATGTATATATAGGTACTAGACAATCTTATATCTGTTAAAGATAAGCTATATCTAATTCACATAGAACCTTTGCAATATTTACAACCAAATTTATATAGCACATACCATTACAACTGCCTTTTATTAGTTATTAATGTTATCAATTGTATAATTTTCTGTTTAATTCTTGACATTGTTAATTTTTTTATTATGTTACTTATTATATTATGGAAGAATGAGATTTTCTGATACAAGCATATTCTTGCTTAATAGAAAACCTCAATCTTTTTTGTTGTTGTTATAAGACTTGAAATTAAGTACTGCCAAATTTCATATATGCTCAAAATTCAACTTTAACACTTCACCTACCACATCATCTCCCTCCTAGCTTGGTAGAGAATGCTCATAGGCACAGAATCTCCCACCTCCTAGGTTGACTAATCTTAGGTAACATCAAAAAAGCTTATAAATAAATAAATCAAATGATAATTATATTTGACTTAAACGATTTTTTTTAATGAGATATTAAGTTAATCCAGAGATTTACTTACTAAGTGATACGTTAGGCTATAACAATGAAGCTCTAGTTGAGATGTTTATCTTAACGCACTTTATATCTAACTTGATACGGAACAGCAATTCCGTTCCAGCGTAGATTTGCAACATGACGGTGGTAACCAGATAATTCCTACCAAAAATACCCCAGCAAATAGTCCTGGAAACCAGGGAACTTGATGTTAAAAGAAGCACGAAAGGAGCAGTTACTAACTGGATTTACTAATCAACTAAAAGAAAATAACAACAGTAGACTAATATCTTTTACTGTTTCCATTATTGTAGGAATTAGTATATGAAACGGTTGTATTATTACTCCACCATTTATCCACAATATTCTTCCGAACTGTCACTGCTGTAGATCGTAAATCTAGACTAAGATACAGACTAGGTTTTTCTTAGAATGTCCGTGGGAAACTACAACAACAGCCAACAAACACACAAAGTACTGACAACGATTACGAACATTAAACATACCGGAATTTCTTTGAAATCAATGTCATTGTATAAATATTCGAACTCTATATTTATAAGACCTCTCAGAGAACTTCTCTACTGTAACAGCTTAAAGTTATTGCAATAATCCATATTACTGGTGGTAAGTCTCTGTTGCTGAAGACTGTCTAGGTAAGTAAAAACCACAGCTGCTCCTGTTTCTACTGACAAATAGTAATGTGTAAACATTACTGTGTTCCGGTTTGAGAGATGTTGTATATTAATAAAATTACTGGAGTAACGAGACTTAACAACTAACGTCTCAAGGCGACGAGCGCAATGTGGTGCTGTGTATACTGTTGTATCCATCGCCGCGTTGTTATGGGAAGCGTGTAACATCAGCTGAATTCTTTCCATGATAAGTTCTTAAATATTTTAGTTCTGTTTATAGTCCTTTTAATTTGATATAATATATTTAATATCTAATATATCTAATAGCATTGAAATAATATATTTAATAGCTGCTGGTCACCTCTTAAGTCCAAAGATGTAAATCATCAAACAACGGATGAAAAATTAGGTCAAGGATTCTTGTTTTCTTAATCTTCACGAGTCTTTATCTTATGGTATCACATTTGCCACCTTTGGCGATGATGGTAAGTAATACGCCATTACAACGGGGCGCTAGTTAAGATGATATACACAGCATCACATTGCACTCGTCGCATAAAGACATAGGATATTAAGTCTTCTTACCTCAGTAATTTCAATAGCATACCTTTAAAACAAGAAAACAGTAATGTTCGCACCGTACTGTTTGTAGGCAGAAATAGGACCAGCGGTAGTTTCCTAGACGGTCTCTGGCAATAAGGATCTACCAACAGTTACAATACAAAAAAGTTCATATAGGAATGTAAGATTTTTTTAAAAAGTTTACTGTTATTTGTGAATGCTAATATAACTAAAGTTTAACATTCATATGTATAAATTGAAACCATTATATTTCTGCAACAAACTGATGAGCGATTACGTAAAGAGCACAGTAATATTGTAATTTAAACACGGATACCGCACTTTCTCTCACCTCTATATTTTTGTTTACACTACAACGGAACTTAACTCAATGATATATCACTAAATAAAACAAAAACCCATTTTGTAAATAAACGGAAAATCCAAATTGGGTACCACACAACAGATCACGGACCCAAACCAACCTCTCCTGCTCATGCACCCCGCTAATCAACAAACGAGGCTTTAGCTCCGACCGCATTTGGGTGGCGTGGAGGGAAAAGGCTCAAACCCCTTACAAAACTGAAGGATGCATGTCCAGCAGTGGACATCTGTCACCTGATGAAGAAATACAAATATATTGAAAATTTTAAATAATTAGTTTATAACCCTTTTTACTCGTGGAAGGTCACTGTTGCCGGACATCGTCTAAGTAATCACCGCCGCAGCTCCTATTTCTAACAACAAATAGTAATATACAAACATTACTGTGTTTCAATTTGAAACTCGTTGTATGCTAATGAAATTACTGGGGTAACGAGACTTTAACACGTTATATCTCAAAACATGAAGTGGTGCTGTGTAAACTATCTTAACCAGCGCCGTTGTTTTGGGCAAGGGTATAATTTTCCCCGTGATGTGCTCATCACCGGTGAGTTCTGTAGGAGATCCCGGGGTCTTTCGCAATCCACTGAGGATGACCACCGAGGGGTTTTAGTGGGTATAAATCCCACATAACCCTGACTTCCCCCTAGAAGCAGGGGATCTTCCCGAAGAATTCCCACGCGACAAAAAAAGCGTATCATTTAGTATTACATAAGCGTCCCGTCTAATTGCTTCGAAGCATAAACAATAAAACCTTTTATTTTGTTTTAGCAATGGGGCGAGCAGTAAACCTACGCATTTCGTTGTATATGAGAGCTTAAATACCCTAGTAGGAAATTACTACAGGATTTTACTTACTATTGATATTATACCTATTATTCATTAAGCCATCATTATCTCTCTGTAAGTACAAAAACCTTGAAGTGAGATTAAAAGTACATTCCGAATCCGCAGCATAAAAAATATATACGATTTATGATCCACAACAAGGATTTGCCTTTAACAGTGATAATCTTACATTGACTCATTAAGGTACGTCAAGTCATTTTTCAAAAAAACCTTAACATGCAAAATAAAGAGCAAAAAAGCATAATATAAATAAATAAACAAGATAGCGGAAATAATGACATAAGATAAGAGTATTAAAATAAAAAACTATGCATATTTTTATGAGAAAATAAAAAAAACAATTTAAATGAAACTATTTATAGCAGTTAATGCTTTACAAAAATGCAAATTAATACACAGTACAATTATTATATATAATAATGTTTGTATTATTATTGTTGCCATAACATAAAAAAAAATTTTCTCCCGAATAATACCATTAAACCTTATGAATTTGGAACTTTTTAATAACTTGATAATTTAATTTTTGTTTTAAACGGTTTCCTAATTTTTTTTTAAATTGACTATGTATTTTTTAATTTAATTTTATTTATTAAGAAAGCATCAGCATATATAAAATACAGTACAGTAAAAGTCGCGACAAAATAATACTGCTTATTCAGAGATTACTTGGTACAGATAAGAAACATTTTTATTTATGTATAATAATTATATTAAATTTATTAAAAACGGTTTTTAACTTAAATTGCAATATCAACGTATTACAATGAGGAACTCGTAATTCTGTTTATTTAGAAATACTATCCGGAATTAGACTTACTGTAATTTATTTTTTTAAATGTACAATGGAAAGTGCTATAGATATTCATATAGGTAAAGTTTGTGATGTTTAGTAAATTATAAAGATGTAATATATCGATAGATAGATAATTATATAAAAGTGTGAATAAGAAATGAAAATCGTTGTTTCTTTTAAGACGATGCTTATTTGAATAAAAAAAATTTAACAATTTATCTAAGTAAATTACATAATTTTTGGATGCTCCATACTCTTTCAGATCGGAATTAAATTTATAGTTCTCTTTCCTAATATTTTATTTATTCGTCTTAACGAGCAAGACGACCTATTGATGATCATACGCACTTCTTTAACATTGTAGTAATAATTAAAATGATATACTAAGCTCCATATTGTACTCGTCGCTTAGAGATATAAGATATCTCCCAGTTATGACACCAAACTACAGCGCTTTTCTAAATACCTAATAATTTTTTATTAATTCTATTTAGCAACGTAAAAAGATGCTGCACTGGTGCTACTTATACTCTCCGGAAACAGAATTCAACTATCCGTAGCTGGATAATTAGTATTTCAAAATAAAAAAAAATGAATACAGTAAATGCTAATAGTACTCATTCTTAATAAAAAGATACATGATCGCTATATTTAATATAACGGTCAAACTTCACTTACTTTTCGACAGATGGTGCCGCTAAAAATATTTCCTCACTGAACACACACATCACATTCATGAGCATTAAAGCAACACTGCGTTCTGCACATTTTATTTAAATTAATACAATAAGTTCAAAAAAATTTTATTAAAGTCATTCAAAATGGCGCAAAGATACAATTTTTTTTAAAAGATATTCAATATGTAATAAGAAAATAAATTAATACAAAATATTTTGATGCGATTTAACCAAAAAGGTTCTTCTTCTTTTTTTAAAAAAAAAAGGTTGAATTTTAAAAAGTATGTCATACGAGTGCGGGCTGTCAGACCGGGCGCGTTTGTTACGCAAAGCGTGTCCACGAAGCGAGGTGTCGGTAGAAACTGAAAGTGGTTCCAGACGTCTCACACCCCACTCTGATGCCACCGGCGCTAGTTAGGTGATGTAATGGCAAGTGATTACCATTAATCCCATTCTCATAACAGCTACGCATCCACCGCCATTGTTGTGGTTGTTTTGTTGACGTCTCATCATCTCGTTTAGTTCCGCGCGCTGTCGTGACGGAAACGTTTTGTTCCGCCGCTATCGTGAACTGTCTTGTAATTTTAATCAAATTGCCAATGAGAAATTTAATTACGCATTTGCATTCTTAATCACCCTTTTCACATACTCATATATAAAAATTATCCATTATTAGAACAATCCTGAAATAAAATATAAGTTAATCAATTTTTGTTATGTCATAATGTTGTCTGTAAGACTTTAAACGAAATTTACATTTCAAATATTAAAGTAATCTTTATTTTGTTATTCAGAAGAAACAAAAAAGTTGAGTGTTCAAAGTATGAATATACATCAGGAATTATTTAAAAACTCCAAAAAAGTATTACCTTAATTAAAACTTGTAATCATACTTAATTTATAGGAAAAATTATGCTATAACATGTACGCCTGATGATGTATTGGGTTTTCTTAACGATGTTAAAACTTGACTTACAAAAGAAGTACAGTAAAAATCCAGAATAACACCTTTATATTTAATATAAAACACTTGAAAATTAAGCATTTAGTCCTGATTATGCACTTGTATATTTCAAAATTTATCCACATTTTACTAAAAACAGAAAATGTACCGGTAGTAGGTTTCTCTTATCGAAAACCTTCCACGTAGGTACCTTCACAGCTCCTATTTCTACCGATAAATAGTAATATGCAAACATTACTGTGTTCCGGTTTGAAGGGTGCTGTATGTTAATGAAATTACTGGAGTAATAAGACTTACCTTACCTCTCAAGACAACGAGCGCAATGTAGTGCTGTGTATACCATCGTCGGATAATCGAATAAAAAATTCATCATACATTTACATATGTAGGTCACTTATCTGTTGGGATTTTTAAAAACTTAATACCCAGCCAAACGAATATCCGTTTCAAAACTGTAAGTTGCAACTTAATTAATTACTCACGGGAAATTTGGCAATTTAAAAAACATGTTTTGTGCAATTCAACTGTACAACTTCCGTTTTTTTTTTATTTTAACATGAGACTAACTTCTAATTACTTATGACGAGGAAAATGACTATTATCATTATGATACAGTAAAATTATTTAAAAATATAGTGATATATAAGACAGACCTACCACTAGTTCTCCGAACTGGTTCCCTCCCGCCTTATCGTGGCGGAGAGGCTCTAGTAACTGTAGATGAAGCGAAGAGGAACCTACCTGGCCCGAGGTGTAGGGCCGACCACGGTGGCCACTCCAGGCTTGAGCTTGAGAGCTGGGACTTTCGCTCGTCTCAAGGTGGCCAAGGAGCTGCGGGAGGCAAGGGTGGTGCTCTTTAGCGCCGCACTTACTCTCCCTATCCTCTGCGCCACAATAGTTGGCGGCGGAACCTAAGACCAGGTACGCCGCAGGGAGCCGGCAGACCTTGCTCCGCTGGCTCCCATGGCCTTTGCGTGACGGACTCGGCAGAGTCTGTTGCCCATATGACAAAAGGCCCAGACCGGCCCCTACCGGAGAGAGGAAGAGGAAGATTTTTCACCCCTGAGGTGGAGCTGGCAATCCGGCCGACGCTGGCGGGGTCGCCTATGTCTTTCTGTACCCGTAACCCCACTATAAAACGACGAGGTGAACATCGTGGAGGTTTCAGTCGGTGCATGTCCGACATAACCTGTCTTTGTCCCCTCAAGGCAAGTATGCGAAGACATTACCTCCACGTTAATAAAAAAAAACCAACAGTGAACAGAGACCTACCACCATGTTCAAAGACAACGATCGTTGTGTTGACATCTTAATCAACGCGTGAACTTGCTGCTAATTATTTCTCTTAAATTGGAATTCCAAATAATTAAGCAATGAAGAATATCATAATGGGTCCTACACAATTCACGGAATCCCATGCCAACTTCACCAACTCATGGTGCATCCTGGTAAACAATAAACGAGGTTCTGACTCCCCACCAACTTGCATTTTCATCGTGGTAGGAGACGACGCAAGTCGTCCACTATTGGGAGTGGGACTACGTCTTACCATTAGCGCAGGACCCAATGAAGATATTCTTTATCATCAAGTCTATATACGTCCACAGCTGGACATAGGCCTCACCCAATAGCGGGAGGATTTGAACCGTCTCCCACTAGGCTGTCCCAATGGGGTTTTATGGGGAGCGACGAATATTCAAAATAAATGATATAAATAGCAAAATCCAATATTTTCCAATGATTTGTTTTAATCTAAAGGGGAATTAAAAACACAAAATACAATATAACGTTTTATTTCGTTTTAATTTGGACAAAAATATCGCTATACTTAACCCGCACAGATAAATATCTTATTTACACCAATATAGACCTCACATCGGACATATTTAATCACATTTCCTCTCTTTAAGAGATAACATCAATTACATCTAGCAACACCTTCAATTACGTTATACTTAATAGTAACTTGGCAACTGTATAAGTCATATATACTTACCTAGTGGTTATTCTATAAGAATTAAACTGATCTTAAAATCACTTCTAGTTTTTTGTTATTAATTTTAATAATTGGTCAGGTCATTATATATATACATACATTATTTGTCTTTAAATAAAAATAGGTCAAATCAGTACAGTAATCGATCATATAACGCAATCTCATACTACGCGATTTCATGTCCCTCGTATAACACGTGTTTTCCCTAACATAACACGAGGATTTCCAGCATATTTCTGTACTGTGAAATAATAATGATTTGTACAGTTCATTTAGTCCATTATAAAATTAATTATATCAGTGTTGTTAGTTTTGAATTGTTGGAACATTGCTGATACATATTTCTTTAATAATATACTTTCTTTTAATATTCGATTTAAACCTCATTTAGCAAGAATGAAAAAGGTTAATATATTAGCCTTATTCGAAGATATTCCTACAATTAGCAGTCTACCGTGTTATAGAAGGGATTACTGTATAAATAATGCAAAATTTTTTTAATTAGATAATAACGAGACTATCCGTTGTTCATAACCAAAGTTCTTCATATAACTTATTACAGTTGCCAAATTTCTCAACACCATCAAGCTAAGTCTACACTCTGCACATAGATAAAAGCGTTAAAGAGAAAATAGTTATTTTTTTATTTATTATTATTATTTAATTAGTTAATTCTCTATTAATATTATTACATTTGAGCTGATGATCAAACACGTTGGCCGCTAAACCTTTAAAGTTTCAGTCGATTAGTTTCATAGAGATATGTGAGTTGAAATGTAATATACTTACAAATTACACTTAAAATATAAATTTTTAAGCGTTATCATTAATAAATGAACACAAAATTGCATTGCACTTAAACGTCATTGAATCATCACTTAAGTTTAAAATCAATTTAAACCATACGAAAATTTGATTATGTTCATACATCATATTTATATTCAGATTTTGAGGCAAAAAAATTCATTTTGAAAAATTCAAAAACAAATCTAAAACCACTTATTTAAATGTACTTTTACATTACAATTAAATTGATATATAGACAATAGTGCGCATAGTAACTGTTAAGGAACGATATACAACCAAGCCGTATTGGGCCAGCGTGGTGTATGGCCCAAATCCCTCCATTATTGGGGAAGATCTATGTCCAGCAGTGGGCCTCTATGGGCTGATAATTAAACAGTTGAAATTTGAATAATTTTAACTGTACCGTTAAACTTGATTTCAGATATAGTTGCAGATGTGCTCTAAAAGAGCAAACATTTTTAATTTAATAATGAAAACATATTCCAGAATTATCACAGTTCAATTACTGGTAACACTAAAGTCGATACAGACTGCATACTGAAACAACATAATTCATTTCAGAGAAGTTGCACATTGTTACCATATGAAAAAAATTCTATATTCAATGTTATATTTATGATTTGTTAAAAGAAAAACAGGTACAGATGATAAGTACATGCAGAACACACTTGACCAAAAATTCAAATGTTTACAACCGGAATAAAGTAACGCTGTTACGGCGGTAGTTATATAGAAGTCGGAAGGTTTATATAGAGGGCGTTAGCTACCGAGGTAGGGTCAAAAACCTTACCAACATCTAAAACTCACACACTGCTGCTCCAGGGGCCAGTAAATATATACTTTTATAATCCTTACGTACAAATATATTTTGAAGGAAATTACCAATATTCCCACCTCCCTTTACTTCTGGTCTGAATTAAAAAAATATTTCTCCATAATTATAGTATTCTTCGACATCTATTTATTATTTCTCCTTATACGCAAAGAATAAAAAGTACGCACCGACTTTCCACTAGTATTAGTCAAGTGCAGTCATTATATATTTTGACTAGATCGTTCGCGCTCTAACAAACGCCGTACAACTTATTAAGTTAAACGCTAAATTATTAACAAAAAAAAGTAACCGAACGTTCATGGCAACACTGTACAACACAAGAACTATAAAACTAACGCGGGAAAAATTTACAAATTTACATAGTGTTTATTATAGAATATGTTTGTTAGGATAACTATTCTATATTCTAAAGTTTGTGTAACTTGGCATTTGGATTAAGGAACCGAGGTCTTTGTAGAATTAGAAAGATATTTACAAATTTATAATGTGGGTAGAATTAGAAAACTGTCGATTTGTGTCAATTGAAAAAATGTATGGTTGAGTAATTCTTGATACTGCCGGATGATGATTGTGTAGAGCGATTCAGAGGAAGCTGGATGTGATCTCCACTGTGATTATACCCACGGAGGTATTAATAGCACGAAGCTGTCCTTGTCACTGTATTTGGTTGGAGTGGTCGCTATTGGGTAACCATCACTCCGCTTCCAAACACTGAGGGTGACCATCAAATTTAATTAGCTGGTAAGACTCCAAATAATCCTGATCTTCACAGAAGTAATAGTGACATTCAGATAAATTATATATCTTGCTTTGATGGACTTTTAAATGTCACTTCAGTCTCAGTGTGGCTTTTACTTAACACTTAATCGTCCAACGTTGCTTAGTGAGCTTTAACGATTTTGATACTTGAAAATCGCGCACAAAATTGGCAAAAAATTTGTGCGTATCGCGTATCACTATAATTCTTATGCACATCGACACTAAATTCGTTGATATTATTGAAATTCTAATAACTATACCGATACGTAAAGTAACGTATGAACCCTCAATATTAACCAGCTATACATTTAGGTGACCTTAAAATATTTTGCATTAGCGACCACAGCCCTGCGCTGCCGCTGCAGTATAACATCTAACATATACATAACATGTTGGAAAATTGACCTTAATGCATGTTTAACACTTTGAGTACCGATTTATTCGAATTTTTTTAATACATTGAAGTACAGACATAATCAAATGAAAATTTTATTCCGAAGTAAACGTATACAACATTAAGATGATTATTTCCTATGACAGGCTTATCGTCTGTAACTGGTTATTCATATCGATGACGAATCTCTCGCCAAATGTATTCAAAAGGTTTAACATTAAGGTTAATTTCCCATTGCGTAAATTACAGTTAGCTAACTAAACCTTACCCTAACATTACCACCTACTTTATCACATACAGTCGTTGCTAACTGAATAGCCTATACATATTTCCATATAAACATTTGAGCCTTTGTTTTAGTATAGTATAAATATTCTCAATTGTTATTCGAACACATAAAACCCTGTGTTCAACAACAATCAGATTTTTAACTGAACTCTTCGTATATTCCTTCATGAATAAATGCTTTAAACAAACGAATCGAATGTACAGCGATATTAATACGTGAAAAAAAAATTTAATAAAAGTCTATTTCATGTTAAATCAACGCAACATCAGATTTACTTATAACGAACACAAAATGGACGCTACGTCAAAATGGCCGACGATATATTTTTTTTCAATTGAAAATAATTCATCTGTTAATTATGTGCAATATCATTTGTATTTGTCATTTACATATACACATATATTATCTTTTTTGCTACTTTTCAATATTATATTTTATTATTTGTAAAGCTGACTACTATAGCATAGTATCTACAATTTATATATGGAGCGAACATCTCTACTAAAGTATTATGGCTTCTTAATATTGTATCCAACAATGGTCAGGGTATACCAGCTAAATTACCCCAAAGTCAAAATTTTTATTTATTTATTTATAATGCTTCATGCACAAAACAATAAGTACACAGGCTGACTTAATGCCATATGGCATTCTCTACCAGTCAACCTTTAAAATTCATAACGGTAGTAGAATACCGCACTGCAAGTGTATTTTAATTTTTCCTAACTTTAAAAAATATAACTGACTCGGTTGTTAGTGTATATGTTAACAGAAATGTATGTAATCCGTCATTGTATACAATTCCTAAGAAATGTATGTAATTCCTAAAATCAATTGATTTTATAACAATAAAAATAAGTTGATTTTGTGACACGTTAAAAGTTAATAGATAGTTGATTTTAGAAGTTTTAATTATGAAGATAATATGAACATATTATTATTATTTTACAACATGACTGTTACCCGATTGTCTCAATAAGTGTTATAATAAAAAAAAATATTACTAACAACGCTTTTTATTACAGAAAGCATTTGCTTTATACATTACCTAATACGATATTGGAATTATATACAATTCCGAGGAAATTCATACATTTCCTAGGATATATATGCATATATATATAATATATTGTTCAAACAATATTTTATACATTTCCTAAATAGTGTTCGAATTGTACACATTTCCTAGGATTTATATACAATGACGGATTACATACATTTCCGGTAACATATACGTGAAGGTTGTAAGATCAATTTCTTTTCATATTGCGCTGAGATCTATATATAGGCCAAGCGGAAATCCGCTTCAATAGTTTCTATATCTATTTTGTTTATTCGAGTGCAGTAAGTTAACACTTCCGTTATCACTCCCAACGAGTTTTAAACTTATTTGAATAGCTGCGAATTGAATGAGGATTAAGCGACCGAAATTTCCTCGATCTAACGCAATGGTTAGATTTTAGAATGGAAATTTTTGTGAGCATTATATACTATATTAGTCTAAATGCGCACGTTGTCCTATAGTAGTCACTAGCAATATAGTCTTTGGTAATCTTGTTAATTTACTGAAGCATAATCTATTATTTTTCAGACGATACGTCACACTGCCAGCTGTCAAATTTCCCTCCAAAATCTTCAAAAGCACACTGAAATTAAAGCATGGGATTCACCCCGTGCATGGTGAGGAAAGCGTGTAGGTCCCTAGGCACTTGCGAGGGTCGGTACTTCGATCCGTTCTTCGCCAGCGTCGCTGCCGCTAAACACGAAAGGCGAGGGCTCAGTGCTGAACGCACGATACTCTCGGCTGGTCCTAGGAAATATCAGATGTTGTAAAATAAACTAGTCTAAAGCATATTCTAAGTTACTTTAATAGAAGTGAAGTTATCACCGTATTCAAAATTATAAGAATACCAATCATAAGTTTGATTAGTTACATAATATAAATTACTGCAGCGCCATCTATTGGCAGATGCCTGCCTTGGAACATGAAAGTCTCATGTTCATTGCCTAGTCCACATGTTGTGGATTATATTGTATATTTGCTGCCATAACAGCGAAATAAATACTAAAGCCATACTGATAGAGATAAGCACGCTTTATCATACACATTGCCACTTAGCATAATTTTAAATTATAGTAAAGTATTAAAAAAAGGCGGCGTAAATAATATTTATATATCATACTTCATCGAATTATTCTTACATATTTTAATGATAGCCAGTTTTAATAGGGGGTGTAAGAGGTTCTAACCAACAATCTACGGGACCCAGGCTAACCTCAAAATCAAGCACCATCACTGAACGGGTGCATGAAACTTATTTTACACTTGAGATTAAACGTAATTAGCGCTTTACGAAATGTTTATATTCAATGTAAATATAATCCGACGCCCGATGCGAATATTAGTTAAAATTATGATACAGCTTCATTATCATCAAGGGCTGTAAGGGGTCTCACATAACTCACGGGACCCAAGCCAACCTCACCAGCTTATGGTGCACCTTGTCTAATCAACACACGAGGCTATAGCTCCCCACCAACCCGCATTGGACTACCGGGGTGGAAGCTAGCCCAAATCCTCCCATTATTGGGAGAGGGCTATGTCCAGCATTGGACGTCTAGTGGCTGATTAAGATGATAAAGAATAAGAAGTTTTTTTTTATATAACAGCTAAAAGGCAAACGAGCAAGACGGGTCAC
>DWLS01003737.1:0-15198 GCA_018246255.1 Pachliopta kotzebuea | reverse complement strand
GGGTTATCGTATGTGATCCATTTCTCATCTCCAGTCACCATCCGTTTAAGAAATGGGTCTATCTCATTCCGTTTGGCGTAGGCTTCGTAGATGGAAATTCGATCTATCATGTTTTTTTCTGTTAATTGGTGTGGCTCCCAAACATTGAGCTTCTTTTTGAATCCAGCTTTGTGTAAATGGTTTAAAACTGTTTTGTCGTCCATTTTTAGCTCCTGGGCGATGTAACGACTGCTAACATGCCGGTCAACTTCGATCATTTCTCCGATTTTATATCTGTGCGAGGTGCATCTTTAACATCAAAAATTCCTGAACGGAATCTACGAAACCAAAATTGCACATAATTGGCTGTTACAGTATCGGGTCCATAAACACCATTCACAATTTTAGCCGCCTAGCTTGCACTTTCGCCTTTGTCAAAGAAAAACTGAAAAATGTACCGAATTTTCTCTTTGTTCACTTGCATTTTTAACACCCTGTAACTCACAATTGAATGCACCAAACAAAAAACAACAAAAGAATTTTTTACTGCGAAATGTCACCTTTCCAACGAGCAAAAATCTGAAACTGTTTGATTGATACTTTACGAGAAATTTGTCACTACAGCCATCTACCGAAAAAATAATGGATTTCTTTTTCCCCAACCTAATATTAAAACGCAACGCATTGCGATCAGCGCTTTGAGATCACTTCACTTATAATTTTTTGATAATTTTTAAAAATACCATTTTACAGGATTACAACCTACTGTAACGGCTTCATTGACACTAACAGCTCAACGTATGGTTAAGAAAAAATGTCTTGTGAAAAATCTTGAAGCTATTGAAGCTCTAGGAGCCGTCACCATAATTTGTTCTGATAAAACTGGTACCCTCACGAAAAACAAAATGTGCGTCCGCCATATTTGGCTTTGGAATCGAAATTACTGCGTGATGGATCCGGATTTTAAAAGTATTTACTTTAAAATTTATAACATTAAAACCAAAGCTTGCTTTCTACAGATTATAAGTTGTCTTATATTACTTAAATTCATATTTAGTTTGTTCCCTATATTCAGTGCTTTGTCCGCTTTTTAGTCAATCAATATTTTATTCTTTTTTTAACGTGTGGGAAATATTTTTGCATACCTCTCTTCGCGGGGGCAAAGACAGGTTATGTCGCACTTGCACCGATTAAAACCTCCACGATGGATCTCCAACATCACTTTACGGCGGCGGGATCACAGGAATGCTTTTGGCATTCCTCCGTGACCTCGCCTGTGCCAGCTGCACCGCGCGGCTCCTCCTCTGGAGAGAAATTCTCCCCGTTTGCTCCTCTGGTATAGCGCACTAGAATATACAACCTGCACTCTTCTCGGCCTTTTGTCTTCCCATGGGTAACTGATCCCCCCGAAACCGTCAGTTAAAGGCCATGGGAACCATTAGAGCAAGCTCTACCGTAATTCTCTCTCCCCGCGACTCCATCTCGACTGCAGTGTGCAGTAAGCACGGTGCCTAGTACACCGCACCTTGCTCCTACAGCCCTCAGGCACACATCTTGGGTGAGCTGGTCACCTCGGGCTGGCCCCTACGCCTTGGCCTGGCCGGTAGGTTTCTCTTAGCTCCTTTGTGGGTGACCAAGCCACTGCTACTCGAGCCTCACCGCCACGACAAGGCGAGAACAAGTGCGGGGCAAATCAGTATGTATCCTTATTATTGCGAAATATTTCCTATATCCAATTTCAGTCATTAAGTTTTAATTTGCATCTAAATTGCTGCTACCTTTTACCTTGTTCCTGCCTATATTAAAAAAATATATCTTCTGCTCTTCTTACGTGAATGGATAGTATTTGTTATTTTAAATATCCTATTTTTCTTGTTTTACAGAACTAATAGAAAATAACGAAGGTATCAAAACAATCTAAGTAAACCATATTAAAAAGGAATTACTTTCATGTATTATTTTTCTCATAGCAAATAATTTTTGTAGTGTTTCTGCAACAGGTATCTATTTACAATCTTTAGTATTTTTTGTTTTAAAAAATTTCAGCCTTAACTGCCCTGAAAATATGCGGGGCCTTATGCAGTTCAGCTACAATAGCTGACGATGGACGAATAAACGGCGATGCGTCTGAGACGGCAATTTTAAATTTTTTGTGTACTCTTAACAACCCAGTGTCAGTAAGGCGAAACTTTCCGAAAATTGTTGAAATCCCATTTAATTCTACTAATAAATACCAAGTAGGTATTACGATGTGTAACCAGTCTCTAATTGCAATGAAGTTTAAATAAAAAAAAAACTTAATAAATATAAATAATTCGTAGCTGCTATTTAATCTTTTATTAAGGAAAAATTATAATTATTAGGCCAGTGTACATTTTGATAGAAAATTGTCAAGACATGTGGTTGTGATGAAAGGTGCTCCGGAGTGCGTTCTGACTCGTTGCAAAACGGTCGCTTTGGAGAATAACAATGTACTTATGTCCAAAGACATTAAGGATGCTGCAGAGAAAGCTATTGAAGATCTTGCAAACACTGGTAAAGGATTTATAAAAAAATTTTTGATATCAGGTTTAATATTCATAATAAGATTCGTAGGTGTTGAAATTTATAAGCAATAATTACGCTAATTTTAGACTGTAAATTATTTACAGGTGAAAGAGTGTTAGCTTTTGCTGATTCAATACTGGATTCCAAAGAGTTTCCTATAAACTACCAATTCGATACGGAAGAAATTAATTTTCCATTACAGGATCTTCGTTTGATCGGTATCATAGGATTAAAAGATCCGCCTCGAGAGGAAGTATGGAATTTAAAATATTACCATAACTTTTTATCAATATTTGGTTTTTTTTATGAAGAATAACTTCTAGTTTATTTGAAATACTTAAAGTATTTATATTTGTTAAAAGAATGATTTATTATTTTATAAAATGGAGCAAATTATTGACTGGATCATAGATCTAACTTTGGAGTACGTAGCATAACTAAATAGTTTGAGGTGATACATTTTTCATACCATGTTTAAAAACGACGATAAAACATAGGTTAAGAATGCAATTGAACGAGTTCGCGCTGCTGGAGTTCGCGTAATGATGGTTACTGGTGACCATCCAGCTACTGCACGGGCGGTAGCGCTGGAAGTGGGCATCGCGTCCTCCCCTACTTGCCACGTAATTACGGGCAACGATTTAAGGAATATGACGCCAAATCTACTGCATTTGGCTCTGGAGAAGCATTACGAAATTGGTGGGATTATTCTATTTTCTTTTAAATTCTCGATCGGCCCACTTTTACGGTTTATTTCATCTTGAATTTTATTACAACATTTCATCGGTATTTTGGTATAACATTGGGAATATTAGTAGTTGTAATAACTGCTAGGGAAACAAAACAGCCTTTTAAAAATTTAAATATATAAAAGTAGAATAAAGTACAATATACACTACGCAATAATATGTTCGTTACCTTGAGATATAAGATATTTAGTTATCCCAATAACTTCGAATACACAGCAATGTAGTTAAAAATCACCGCACCTATTGTAGTGTCCTGAAAGCAACAGAGACCTAGCATCTGTTATGTAGCTCATCATTGTATTACTTATGTATTTTGTATTTATTACTTCGAAGTATTCGCTCGAACATCTCCAACTCAAAAGCTCCAAATAGTAGAAGCGTGTCAAAGACACGGCAGCGTAGTAGCGGTCACCGGTGACGGTGTGAATGACGCACCAGCTCTAAGGCGGGCGGACATTGGCATATCTATGGGCGTGACAGGCTCACAGGTGTTTATTTGTTATAAATTTTAATATTCATATGTTTAGTATTACTAATGTGAATACAAATTGTTGTTAATTTATGTAATAAGTTGATATTTTTGTATAAATTTTAACTAATTCATATAGCAACTTAATTCTCATATTTAAACAGGTTATTATATTTCAAGCTTTCTAACATTTAAGTTTAACTTGAAAACAAAAATATTTAATTTTTTATTATGTTTTACTATAATTTCTTGACGTGTATGATTATTTTCAGGTTTCGAAACAGACAGCGGATATCATTCTAATGGACGACAATTTCGCTACAATTGTAACAGGAATTGAAGAGGGTCGGAAAATATTTGACAACCTTAAGAAATCCGTGTGCTATATTCTTATATCAAACGTACCCGAAATATTGCCAGTTTTAATGTTTATTTTGTTTTCTATACCATTACCGTTAGGTTTGTTATATTAAAAACTTAAACTTATCAACATAAATAATACAATTAGACGAAGCTCGCAAGAATTATCTATTTCTGCTGTAAATCTGCGATTTTATAGTCACTTCATACCTATTGATGCTTTGAAAATAATTGAACGTAATAGAAAAGCAAATACGTCAACATGTGGCAAATTCTTTCGTAATTAATCGATAGATGTCCAATGCTGGAGTAAGGTCTATTAAAAAGATCTCCACACCGATCAGTCCCGCGCTGCTCGCGTCCAGTCATAATTTAAAAGAAGCCAAAAACTAAATATATTATTATGTTCGTGTACACCAATTTATAATAGAATAACATCATAAATTATACCAAAATTTATTAATTCCTATGTCAGTTTTTAACGCATTACTGCACCCCTGCTTAAGTTCTCTGCTTAATCCTAAGATAGACTGAGAGAGAATGTCTTTTGGCATTAAGTCCCCCTTTTTGTACCTCTACGTGTGTACAAATAAAGTTTTTAATTAAAAATTAAATAGAATAAGTAAATATAATTTTTGCACTTGGTTTAGGGGTTATGACAATATTGTGCGTTGATCTCGGCACCGACATGTGGCCAGCCGTATCTTTGTCGTATGAGAAAGCAGAAACTGACGTGATGATGCGGCCGCCGCGGCGATCTGAGCCGCTGGTGTCCTCTCGCATGTTGAAACTTGTTTACGGACATCTTGGTCTCATCGAATTTGCTGCAGGCATGTTCGCTTATTTTACTGTGATGGCGGAACATGGTTTCTACCCTGCAGATTTATTTGGTAAAAAAGACACTTATAGTTACAGTAATTATTATTGAATTGTTTTAATTGTAAGAAGAATGGTTGCTATAGTTACAGTTTAGTTGTATTTTACTTATTCTATATAATAAACCAACAACTTGTTAACTATTCAAGGCATCAGGCAGCGCTGGGACAGTGAAGCTATAAACGACGTTCGTGATTCTTTAGGCCAAGAGTGGACTTACGCAGAGAGGAAGGAGCTGGAGCGCGCGTGTCAAGCTACATATTTCGTCGCAGTTGTTATTATGCAAATGATGAATGGTGTCATATGCAAAACCAGATTTAATTCCATACTCGATGTCGGTAAGCACAAATAGGTTAACATGGCTTTAGCCAAATAATAATAGGCTTTAATAAAAGGCCTTTTGGCTTTAGCCAAAAAATAATTTTTTATAAATACTTAATAAATAATTTTAATAAATACTACTCGTAGTAGTATTTATTAAATCGGAGTAGTATTCATTAAAAATCAGATCACTAAATATCAGATTCATATATTCTTTTTTTTCTCTATTTTATTCCTCGGACTATAGTCGGAGATCATGTTTGCTTATAATATCCTTATTAGTTTTTATAATTGTTATCAACTAATCGCAGAAGCAGTTAAATGTACATTGTTACTTGCTAATTATTTTTATTTCTTTTAACAGCATCCTGTGTAATCTTCTCCTCAAATTTTAAAAGTACTTCTTTATTATGTGACATTATTATTTCGCTTAGATTTTCTTTACTTATCTTCTTGTCCATTCTTATCTCTATATTTGTCCCATCTCTTGAATACTCTGGCCAATCTATAAGATGGTCCATAATACTTTCTTGAACGTTAGGATCAAGACGGTACGTCTTTGCATTTAAGATTCATGTATTATCAGTAAGATTTAATGACACAAATTTTTGTTTTCATTTCTTTTGTATTTCAGGCATGAAAAATAAAGTACTGAATCTAGGATTAGTATTCGAATTATTACTTGCTTGTGTACTTTGTTATATGCCCGGACTGAATCAATTCTTTTCTACATACCCTTTACGCTGGCAGTGGTTAGTACACACATTTTTAAGGTAATCCGGTAGATCAGCGGTAACTTTTTTAGAAACATTGATCATGTTTTACAATGAGGTAATCACTATGTAATAAATAATCTTCAAATCTTTGTAATGTCACAGCTTAATTTAATATTGTTTCAGGTGGTTCTTAGCGCTTCCTTTTACACTGTTACTGCTTTTATTCGACGAGTTTCGAAAATACTGTATACGAAAACAGCTTTTTGGTAGATGGTACAATGATCTTACTTATTACTGATCGACAACATTGAAAACAAAAACGGTTGATTTTAAGTAACAATGTTTAACACACTGATAATATATTTAATTAAATATATTATATATACTTTAGTCTTTTATGCCTTTTTAATACTACGAAGTGACGTACAGGACGTTCTCCTTTTTCACATTCAACGTGGACGGTTAGTAACATGTTTGCATTCCAAGGTACTTGCACACACAATACTTCACAAAATTTTTCAATGTAAGTTGGAGAAGTCTCCGTATTTACACTTGCGACGGAATATCTATGTTTATGTTAAGCTTAACACTCCCTTTCTCCTTAAATGCCATATCCGCAATTGTAAATAAATCGATCTCAGATGGTATTTTCCCCGAGCAATGGAAATGTTCATTAATTACTCCTATCCCCAAAAAGGCAAAAATAGAAAGCATGACCGATCTAAGACCTATAAGTATTTTACCAGCGTTGTCCAAAATAGTAGAAATTTGTGTTCTTATGCAAATTATGCCATATTTAAAGAACCGTAAGATTTTACCCACGTTACAATCTGGATTTCGCAAACAACACAGTACTACCTCTGCGCTCCTCCATATTATCGATGACGTGCTCACCGCGTCAGATAATGGCCAGGGTACAATACTCGTTCTATGGGACTTCTCCCGGGCATTCGACTGTGTTTCGATTCCAATCTTACTAGCCAAGCTGGAGTATATTGGATTCTCCTCGCAGGTGTGTAGCTGGTTTCAGTCTTATTTCTCAGGCCGTAGCCAAGTTGTTCAATGTGTTAACGAAACGGGTCAATTTTCCAGATCTAAAGCAGCAACCATCCATAGGGGTGTAATCCAGGGATCTATTCTTAGTCCAACTTTCTTTGCTATTTACACTGCAGATATTATCCAAGAAATACAATCATGCAATGTACCCCCGTAAGAATCCCCCGTGCCCCGTGAACATTTGAACCAAATACTGCTCGAGCTGGATATTGCGTAGTGTTTTATAGGCTGACTTGGCGTCTGGGAAAAATATACGCGTCGTAGAAGCCGTGGTATCTTCCACGTAGCGCCTGCTCCACTCGTCAAGCGTGTTCAACCTGAGTTGCCGCTTGACGTATCAGACAGGACGCTCGTCGTAGCTTGATCTTCTTTTACACTTTAGAGCCGCGTCCTTGGCTAGTTCGTCTACCCTCTCGTTCCCGCATGCGCTTTCACCCAAATCAACCTTACATTCTTATCAATACCTCTCGCTTTCATTACATTCTCTTTCACTCTTATCGCCAGGGGATTAAGGGTGTCCGCTCTCGCGAGCGTCTCGAGGGCGGACCTGAAGTCGCCGAGTATTGCGCACTCGGGCACTGACTCCTGGATCATGTGCTCTGACGCTTTCACTAAGGCCAGCAGCTCTGCCTGGTAGACGGTGCAGAAATTCCCCAGCTTAAGCTTCTTGGTCTTAATCTCTGCGGCATTCCGCATAACGCAGAACGCCCTACCCACCTTCTCGTCTATACGGCTGCCGTCGGGGATAGCTGGTTCGCCCCCGCACCCTCCCCCTGACAGGAGAATTCCACTCCCACCTGTTCGGCGGGATGTGGAAGACTTCGAAATCACCAATGGTTAAACTACATTGTCTCGTCGCCTCATCGTATAAAAAATATAACTTTTGTTTCTTTACCAACTTAAACTTGAGATATTATGCAGGCGTCTAAAAATAAAAGAAATTTGGTTGGAAGAGTTTATTAAATTATTCTCATAATGTCTTGTTCCCTTGCTTTTATGATACAATCGGTCATCATACATAACAAAATTCAAACAAAAACGTTACTTACTGAGCAATTAAAACAAGTCCTTTTCAATATCACATTATAATTATTATACATGTGGATTCACTACAAAATCATTTAGTTGTTTTAACACAGCTGATATGTATGTACCTACAGGAATAAGGCACGCTTAAGTAACATCGTATTAAAAAAAAACAATATAAAACAATAATCATTTGAGTTTATAGGACAATGACGTTTACAGTGATGTTATAAATTTACCTCGCCATTAATTTTTTTACAAGTAACTCGTAAACTTCATGTATTATGTGAAAGATAAGAAACTAACTAAAAAAAAGTTGTAATGCATCATTGTTTTAAGTAATTATCACATCTTTAATAAACTTAATGTAGGACTAAAAAGTAACAAATTTATTTATAAAAAAATTATATTTTCATTTTAACAAAGTCTTATGTAAAATCATTCATAGGATTTATAAGCAGAGGAGTCGAAGAAGAAGTAATAAGAGAAATCGACTGAGTTAGTATTGGATTCAAAGCAATTTTCATTTGTTCTTTTCAATTACATTATTCTTCATTAAATAAGCTGATAAGTTACGAGTCCAAAATAAAATATTTGAAAAAGTATATGCAGACAAAATCGTCTATTACACCTTTTTTATATAATTTCCCATTGTGTTAACTATAAACATGATAATAAATATTTACAATTACACCTCTATTCTTTGGGACCTCTGTGTTATATTGTTAAAATACACTATAGTAATAATAAAATTAAAAAAATTTATAACATTATAAAGACAATATATGTAGAGTCTTAAAAAGAATTATAGTGAATATAAAATATATATAGTGATAGTGGGAAAAGGTCATTGAAAAAAAAACCCCTACTCCTAAAATACAGAGGTTTTACCCATTTCGGTATGGACCAAAATTATTCTTATAAAAGATGTACTCTGAAGGAACAGGACGCTATCATCAATTAGTTCTATGAATATTTAATAAAGGAACAAAATATATTCTATTAAAATATTTTATAATTATTTTCACTAATAATACTACTCTAAAAAAATTGCACTTTTCGCTATATTATTTACTTTCTAACAATTATCCCATTTATACTTAAAAACTGTCAACTTTATAAAGATTTTCTTTGTCTTAAATATTTGTGGCAAGGACACTCCTAAATTGATATTTTCAATATATTTTTTTTATTTAAGTATTACGTACTGTTTTTATAAAAACCAGTCAAAAGTAATATGTGAACACTAAAACATTAACTACGACATTAAAAGATCTTTAAAAGCTATATCTTTCTCTACAATTTTTTTTGTAAATACCAAAGTGACGAGATTAGAAGGTTGTTTACTAGTAAGTTATTTACTTATAGCAATACGGCGCTAGTTAGAATGATATACACTGCATCAAGTTGTCACTTCGTGTACTTATAAAAACTTTATTAATTTCCAAAATATTATATAAGAAAGTGCAGAGTTTTCAAAAAAATCAATTGTAGAATGAAAGAGACAATTTTAAAAGTTAAAAAATATGAAAATTAGTAAGCTTTTTAAAGTCATTAGATTTTTTTGATCATACCTAAGTACTTTTTAATAATATAATAATTACATTTTAATAGTTAATAAGATAAACCAACGTAATAATGTATAAAAACGTATCAATTGGTGTCCGAAACGTACTTATTACATAAACAATTAATAACTCTAACACATTTATTATTCTGACTAGCTACGTTTGTGTCTTTTTGTTATTTTGGCACTAATATACAATGTTTATTTTATTATTTAAACAATTGTAATGTGAAGAATTCCCACTATACACACAACATATATATTTTAAATTGAATATTTAAATACATATTTTATGTGTGATTTAGCATCAATTATACTACGTACGGATTAGTTATACACTGGAAAAAAATTATAAGCATGGTAACACCAACACTTTTTCATACATTCATCGATTAAGTCCGAGTTTAATTTCAAAAAGAATTGTAAATATAGACAATAATTTTTTATAAAATAATCAATTGAGCGCATTTGTATGCTTATCGCTAATAAAATTAAGTCACATACTTAAAATAAACAATAACGGATCACGAGTATAAATTTTAACAAAAACAAAAACAAAGTTATATAATCCTTAATATACAAAAAACTGTGATATAAAATGATTTAATATAATTAAGTATGTTAGGTGTAATATTGTTAAGTAAAACGGCCGCTTGATTGTCTGCTGAAAGCGGCGCGGACGAGGTGCGCGTGCGCCCCTGGCGTGCTGCGCATATCGGCGATAGAGTGACGTACTTTCATTAAAGCCTCCTCGCGGAATACGTTGTCTTGCAGTATACGTTCCATAATTTTAGCTACAATTGTCGACGGTGGAACATGAGGATTCCCTGGAATTTATTATATGAATTAATAGATATACAGTTTTTACCCACTTGCCTAATATCGAAACAAGTCTCAATACCAGGAGCACGTGGTACTGTGGTTAGTGTCCTGACTAGGACCAGATTGTGACCTTCTGGTATCGTCGTAGAGTCATCGGATAAAAAGATGTATATTAACAATTACAACAGGCACCTAAGGTTGAATGCTTATTTGAGGATTAAGAAATATCACTGCATGTTTAAATGTTTGATTTCACTATTAACTCGGACAAACAGCAATAAATGAAATCCATGATAGTTAAATAATATTGGCATTATTACACTGTCATTATTTTCAAATAGTATACTGTTGGATGGATGTCGATCATTATTTGTTTTTATTCAACGAGGAAAAGGAAGTAACAAGGCCAGCATCTGATTGCAAGTGTTACACTCGCTCATAAAAACATGACGCTGGCTAAGATAGTATACACTGCACCACATTACGTTATATATAGCCTTGAGACATAAGATATTAAATCACAAAACCCTATTAATTTCATTAGTTTAAAGCGGACTTAAACCAAACCACAGTAATATTAGCACAGTACTGTTCATCGGTTGCAATAGGAGCTGCGGACCTTGACGGTCTCCGGCAATAGAGAACTACCACCAGTAAAAATTTATATTTTGTAAATAAACGGTACTAAAAACAATTTCAATACGTATGAAATTAGATTTATTATTAAATATACCACCCAAGTGGGAAGGCCTACGCTCAGTGATGGTCAAACTAAAACGATAATGATCTCATAAAACTGTTAATATAGTTTGTAGGAAAAGAGCTATTTGTTTGTCTGCAAGGTCATATCAATCAACACTGTCTATAATATGGATGATATTAAATCACAAACCTACTCATAATTTTATAACAATAAATTTAAACGGTTATTTCCGCGTAAACCTGTTTGGATAAAGTGATAAAAAACGGCAAAATTTTAAACATCAATATTTCTTTTTAATATTTGTTGACTGTTATGCTATTGGGTTATCTAACAAAGACAAGCGTGATAACACAGATTGTGAAGCGCAGGTTTGTTTCCCACCGAATTTTCCATTGAAAGTAATTGTCAATAGAACACCAGTACGTATTAACGAACAAAAAGATTTGATGTCATACCCAATCATCACTTGACCAGCGTGATAGATAATTCGCCTTTGTCTCAATAGCGTGAACAATAAAAGGATTGTTTATAAAAAAACACTTTCAGTTTATAACACAACATAATAACTTTTTTATGTATGTTGATGAATTCAGAAACATAAACATTATAGAGAATATAAGTTATATATATATATATATATGTTTATTAATTGTAAGCGTTAAAAGCAATGTTAAACAATACTTACTGTACAGCAATATCAGGAATCTGATATGGCCTCTGAAAGCCCGTGGGCACAGGTTTCATGAAACGGCATACCGGTGTGCAGTGCTCTGTGAGTTTATTAGTCTTGTTAGTAGCACTAAAATATATTATGCTGTTAAAATTAATCTTCATAAAAGCCCATGAACCGGCAGTAATGATAATAGAGTGGTAATATGAGACTATTTCTGGCAATGATACAAGTAGAGAGAGTGAAAAATGTGTGATTTTTAACTACATATATTTAAATGATTAAATACATATAGTTAAAAATCACCTACTCGTCAATTTATATATGTAAATGTATAACACAAACAATAAATAAGAGGAACATTGTCAATAATAAACAGCCCACATACTGTACCCACTGATGGATCCTAGGGCATTCTCTCACAAGGAAATTGTCAATAAAAACATTGTGCAGTTTATTATAAAATTTGGTAATATTTAATATATAACTTTTGTTAAATTCACTAACGTTTAAAATTAATACCTAATATAATCCACAATTATTAAAAATAACACAAAAACATTATTAAGTGTTATGAGTTTTTATTTGGTCATGGTTTTTCAAACATTTTAGACTTTTATGCAGGGTGCATCAGCCAAAAATCACCCACTGTTAGTCATAGGCACTGTACATACTATACTATACTATACTACGTTAGAACTGGTTTCGCCATAAATCTGAACAAAATCAAAGCTATTTCGATTTTAAATCTTATAACTTAGAACAATATATTGAAATAAGCTAATGTACATAGACTAATGTTGTTAAAATATCACTTTATATAGATATTAACACGGGATTTTTACATAAATACATCAATATTCATAAGTAAATTCTCAAAAGTCAAGAGTTAAATTAAGATCCCAAGTTAGTTATATACCAATACCAATGAAATTAATATGTACAAAAGTTACTACATATGTACCTTTGCAACAATTAGTATGCATACTTACTGTAATTAAACATAAAATATGACTTACCAGTAAGACCTCTGTAACCAAATATGCCACAGTCATGCATACGCATTGAAAGCTGTTCATCCTTAATGAATTGCTCTGTGCTTATTCCTTGCAACTGTAAAATATTAAGAAATTTTGAATATAATTCAAGTTCTTGTTTAATCCTTTCAAGACCAATGAAGCCTTGTTAGTAGTAAAAAGATTATGATGTAGCCCATTCACAATTAAGTAAAATGCATGGAAATTTTATAGGTTTATAGTTAATTAGTCTTTGTTTAATTTCTACAGGATATATGCGACCTGACAATTTTAAAAGGTTATGGAATTTAATTTAAGACTATAATTTACCTTAGAAGGTACTAAAAAGCGATCAGGTATTCTTTGTAACTTTTGTTGTTTTTCACTTGGTCCAAAACCCAGAGCCAATAAAACAGATTCAGCATCAACTTTTCTGGCCCCAAGTACATTAAGGACTGAACTATTGCTTGATCCACTTGCATCTGACTGAAATTTAAAACCATGTTATATTACATTCCTAAAATATGTATAATTCTCAAGAAACAACAATTATACAATCAATGACTAAATGCCTAAATGCCCAATGGAAGAGAGACAATGGAACATAAAATAAATTTAAATACAACCTAGGTTTAGGTAAATCTCATTGTTTAATTACAATAAGAAATAGGTTGTTAATCTTTTAT
Organism: Pachliopta kotzebuea; assembly: GCA_018246255.1. Lineage (NCBI taxonomy): Eukaryota > Metazoa > Arthropoda > Insecta > Lepidoptera > Papilionidae > Pachliopta > Pachliopta kotzebuea. Next base: position 1,635 of record DWLS01003737.1, on the reverse strand, counting down.
AACTTTGTTACACAGACAACTAAATGTAAACTTAATTATATAAAAAAGTAGAGTTTTATGTATTATATTTGTTCTTATAATCACCTTTATTTATGACTTAATTACAAAACACTTATTACAGAATTAAATGTAAACATAATAGAAAATCTAAACAACAGCATTTGAATTGATTGTTACAGTTAATGACTAACTTTGCTAATCAATATTAAAGAGGTAATACACCACCTGATCATAGTCTTTTCTGGAAAAATATTCTTAAAATTGCACACTCATGACTTTAATATATACTAAAATCTTAAGGATGTTAAGAATAAATTACCTGTAATGAATGATCTCTTAACAATGGATTTTTAAATTTTGGTGAGCATCCATCTGATTGCACTGAGTGATCTCTTTGTAGTTTTTTTTTTACATTTCCAATATTTGGTGTACTTGTGAGCATTCCACTTTCCAATGACTTCCTCTTCCACATTTCTCTTTGGGATGGTACATCTAAACTTTTCTCATCATTTAACAGTATATTTTTAGCCTCTATCACTGTATTCTCAGACACAGACTCTTCTGGTTTATGTTCATCAGAATGAGTGTTTCCACTTTGCTCATCTACAGGCTTATCTTCAACTTCTGTATCTGTGGGTAGTGAGTCTAGCCATTGCTGTACTGGACTACTGCGCCTCATGTCTTCAATGACTCCTGTGAGCCAGCCTCTGACTTTCCTCTCTAATATAGATGACACTGATTCATTAAATGTATCTGTAAATTTGTTTATATTTAGATTATAAATTCGACTAGTATATGGGCAAAAATAAACAAATTTAAATAAAAGAAATTAAAACACCTTTATTACATAAAAAGTGTAAAACCCATCCTAATAATAATTGCAAACAATATTAATTAAATATTTAAGGACATTCATAATAAACTTAGTTTTTTTTTACAAAAAGAACTATAAATATTGTTAGTAAATAGTAAATAGCTCTCAAAATAGCTATGATAATGTGTACAATTATCTCAACATAAAGGAAACAATAAAATTTTATATAACCAATATTTAAAAAAAAAAACAGTGTATGTATGAACATATATAAAATAAAAACTGAGGTGGACAAATAGACAAAACTGTAATTAATAAATGAATGGCCTCTGTGTCCTACATATTTTTCTAAAACAAACCTTGTTTGGGCTCCATTCCTTATGATAATTGAGGCTGCATGCAAGAGAGAAAAGGTACAACAAAGGTGCAATACCAAAATTACATATTACCAAACATATTACAACATATCCCATGAATAAAACGTGTTATTGACTTACCTTTAAACTGTTGTTACGCGAAACAGAATGGAGTATTTAAATATTACTGTGAATAATTGCAATTTTTACACCACTGTTGACAATGACAGAAGTAATGACAGATTCCTATGATAGATAAATATTTTGTTGCTAGTACAAAAGCATCGAGTTCGAAAATGGCGTTCATTTGACACGGACGAAAATATTCTTTGATAATGTTTTTTACACGATTTACTGTGCTACGTGCTATATGTTTGTGTTGTCTTTTGTTTTACGAATAGAAAATCGTCGCCAAAGTTCTGGATTCTCTTTCATATTAGCAGAATTTCACTTTTATACCGAACA